>JAABOM020079936.1:0-32363 GCA_011800125.2 Solanum clarkiae | reverse complement strand
TAATAAAAAGAACATAAAGTACATGATCCCACAATATGACTAAGGGTGGTCTCTTATCCTACACCAGTGCATAGTTTTATTTGAGTTATTATTTTATATATAGTATTTCCTGCCTTACATATTTAGTACATTATCTCGAAATGACATCCCTTACAGGGGACCTGCATTTCACGCTTTAGGTACAGGTGCTAGTACATCTCCCCAGTAGGAGTACGGGACATCCAACTGCTATTACCAAGCTCCAGGTTGAGTTGAAGCTTTGTGTCTAGAGCTTATATTTTTATATTGTACAGTTAGTTGAGGCGAGGCCTTTCCCGACCCTTATCATATACTTTTCTTTATCTAGAGGCTTTATAGACTATGTAAATTAATGTGTAGTCATGTCTCATACTTTAAACACCGTGGCCCCAATGGCCTAGCCATATGCATTTTCTTTTGGCTTGTTATTACTATTTACTTTCTTAAAAGCATGTTAAACGTAGGAATCCCTTATAATATGTATAGAAAGCGCATAGATACAGGTTGGTTCTCCCGGGCCTTATCGGCAATGGGTGCCAGTCTGCCTTAATGAGATTTTGGGCGTGACATTATCAAGGGCTTGTCAAGATGCAAAATATGAAGTTGGTGTAGAACCAACCTGATCTGAAAGTAAATTCCACAGATTATCATTCCTGCCAATTTGGTAAACATCATAGGAAGTCATTCCCTAAATAAAACTCGAGAGCCTCACATAAGCTACAGCTGGTTTATATGGATGTCGTAGGTCCTCAAATAACTCGATCACTACAAGGTAGCATCTATCACGTTCTTTCTATTGATGATTTTACAAGAATGTGTTCAATTTTTTTAATTGAAATTCAAGTCAGAAGTTGCTGGTGTATTCTTGAAATTCAAGAAATTGATGGAAAATCAAAGTGGTTGTAAAATTCAAGTGTTGAGGTCTAATAATGGAAAGGAATATACCTCAGCAGATTCTAATTCACTTTGCCAAGAGGCTAGCATAGAGCACCAGCTCACAACGCCATACAAACAAGAGTAAACTGGTGTTCGTGAAAGAAGAAAATAGATGGATAATAGAGATGGCTAGATATATGTTGCATGAAAAGGAGCTCCCTAAAATATTTTGGGCAGAGGCAGCAAATACTGCAGTTTTTATCCAAAATCGACTTCCAACAAAGGTTTTGGATGATAAAACACCATTTGAAGTTTGGTACATGTTTAAATCTTTACTAAGTTTTCTTAAAGTGCTTGGTTGTGTGTGTTTTGTTCACATTCCTCAAGTTAATCTTGACAAACTTGACAAGAAGGCAATTGCAGGCATCTTTGTAGGTTACAACAGTGTTTCTAAAGCTTACAAGCTCTATCATCCTCAAACATGAAAAATGACAATTACTAGAGATGTTCATTTTAGTGAGGACAAAGAATGGGAATAGAATAATTCTCAAAAATCATGAAAGTTCTCACTGGAAGCAAACATCAGTCCTCTTAAAGAGAAAGAAGCTGAACTATGGTAGCAAGAACTAGAAGATGATCATCCAGTCAAAGGTAGAAGGCTATTCTCAAATATATATCAGAGATGTAACATCGCCATCTATGAACCTACTAGACCAGTAGAAGCTCTTCAAGAACCAAAGTGGAAGAAAGTGATAGAGGGGGAGATTCAATGATTGAGAAAAATAAAACTTGGGTATTAGTTGACAAACCTGAAGATAGAAATGTCATTAGTGTGAGATGGGTCTTCCAAACAAAGTTAAACGCATATAGTTCTATTTGAAAATACAAGGCAAGACTTGTAGTTAAATGGTATGCACAAACTTATGATGTTGATTACTCTGACACTTTCTCTCTTGTTCCAAGATTAGATACAATCAGATTGTTACTTGCAATAGCAGCACAAATAGAATTGAAGGTGCTCCAACTCGATGTCAAATCAGCCTTTTTAAATGGCAAACTGGAGGAAGAAATATATGTTGAGAAACCATAAGGATTTGAGAAACACGGTGATGAGGATAAAGTCTATCTACTAAAGAGGGCTTTTCATGTCCTAAAACAAGCATCAATATTTGGTATAGTAGTATACATGATCATTTGTTAAGCTTGGATTTTGAAAAAGTGTATCTGAATCCACTATGTATGTAAAACATAAAGAAGATAGTAATTTCCTTATTGTGTCTCTTTATGTTGATGATCTTCTGGTAACAGGAAATAATATAAGGCTAATTGAGACGTTTAAAAAAGAAATGATGAAAGTTTTTGAAATGACAGATCTTGGTCTTATGCCATATTTTCTTAGAATGGAGATCAAACAGAGCAAAGGTGAAGTGTTCATTTGGCAAAAGAAATACATAAAGGTCATTCTAAAGAAATTTTAAATGGAGGAATGCAAGTCGATAAGCACGCCAATGAATCTAAAAGAGAAGCTTTGTAAACAAGATGGAGCCGAAAAAGTTGATGAAGGTTATTATAGAAGCTTGGTCGGATGCTTAATGTATCTCTCTGCAAGAAGTCCTAATATTCTATTTGTTGTAAGTCTCTTATCTCATTTTATGCACTGTGCAAGTGAAATGCATTTAAGAGAAACAAAAAGAATATACGGTTGACTATGGTGTAAAGTTTGAGAAGTGCCAAAGCTTCAAGTTGCTTGGATTCTCAGATAGTGGTTGGGTTAGATCTGCAAATTATATGAGATGTACTTCCGGCAATTGTTTCATTCAGAAAACTTCTCATGGTCATCCAAGAAACAGTAAATTATTGCACAATCCATAGGAGAACTGGAGTTCATAGCAACAATTGAAGGAGTAAACTATGTCTTATGGCTTAGAAATATCATGTGTGATTTACATTTGGAACAGAAGGGAAGTACTGACATTCTTGTCGACAACTAGGTAGCTGTTTCAATCTCAAACAATCCGGTGTTTAACAAGAATACCAAGTATTTCAACATCAAGTTCTATTTCCTGAGAGAAGTGCAGCAAAAGGGAGAAATGGCTCTAGTCTACTACAAGTCTGGAAACCAGCAAGCAAACCTATTCACTAAGCCTTTCCCTGTCAGCAAATTTGAGCTTCTCAGATAGAAACTAGGAGTTTGCAGTTCTCAAAGCAAGGAGGAGCGTTAGGAATTCGCTTTTGACACTATAGTAAATTATTTTTTTACTGTCTCTTTTTTAATAAGACTTAATCAAGTAGTTGTTAGCCATGTTTTCCTATTATTTAGAAGTGATTTAGTGAATATGCTAGGTCTCTTTTTCTAGGTCTCATATATGTAGGCTGCAACATTAACAAAAGAGGTCCTTCCACTTCAATTCTCCTTCAATCTTTTCTCTGTTGCAGCTAACCTTAACAACCTTCAAAACCTTCATACGCCATAGGTAATTAGTTCTTTTATAGCTCAATGGCACTTGACAATTGATATGCAATTAGTTATTATAGACACCATACATAGTTAGTCCTTTTAACTAATTAATTGATCTTTAAATTTAAGTTAACAGTTAATTTCACAAGGAGGGCATAGTATATTAACTTCTTAAGATAGGGAGTACGCTCAAGTTTCAAAAATTTGATCAAATAAGCAAATATATTTTAGAAGAATTTGAAATTTCTGTAAGTCATCTCTAGCTTGACATCATCAAAGGAATAGTCATTCTCATGAGCAGTTTGATGTTAGAGCTTGAAAATTGAAGTGCTGAGCTAAAAATCAATCTATTATTGCTTTATTTTTTTCAATATCATTTTACACGTTAGACAAATGATCATTCAAAAATTAATGTACTTAACGAGTTGAATGTTACTCAGACCATAATTCAGCCTTTAAGGAAGAAATATTACCCTCTTGTCACGAACCAAACTAGGGCATAGACGTGACATGATAAATGGAGAATCCGAAGGAACCCCAAACAAGCCTGTTAGCATACTATATAGACATCCTTGGTCGCGAAAACAAGATAATCAACAAAATAGATATAAATAAAAAAGAAAATTGGGACTAAGAGAAAAAGCTTTAATAGTCAAAAAACATTTTGAGAGTCAAGCTCATAGCATAAGTACATCAGTTGTTCCAACAACACCTCTAACATAGATTTGAGCGGGGGCCAAGACACTTTCCGGGCTCACCCTTATAATATGAACAGTTCAACATAAGGAAAAGACATCAAGTAGTATGAGTAGCATAGCTAGTTTCCCTGGACTTGAGGACTCACCAAAGCTTATCTTTTGGAAGGCAATCTAGACCTGTGGAGGATGATCAATAGGTGCTCCGGTCCCTACATTGTAACAACACGTAGGCATAAAGTATGCATTATTACGTATAAATGTACTAAGTACATAGGATGCAATGCAAAAAAGAGACAGGTAACATAATCAAAATGCATATACATATGCAATTGGCAAGTATAATAGCAATATGGCATGCATGATTAATGCTTAAAGTAAAACATGCTTTGCAATTCATTCATCTTATATAGAACATAATATATATATATATATAAGTGTGGGAAAAAAACCTCAACCGACATAAACCATGTGAGATAGTCATGGAGTCCCGATGTCTGCCCTATACCGGAAGAAAGGGAGAAATTACTTGCCAGGGTGAACTTCCAGATGCCTAAGTGGATCCACTAAGCCTTATGTGAACCAGATACTCGCCTCTAGTTCTTGGACTCGGGTACTCGCATCAAACTATTCATATTTAGGGTACTCGCCTCTTAAGGGTTTGGGTACTCGCCTCTAATCCCTTTACCTGTGGTGGCATATAGTTTTGGGACTTGGATACTCGCCTCTATTCCACTCAGTGCTAAGTATCATCACACGAAATATTTAAAATAATTATAGCTTTAATAACTTGTAAGAAATATGGAAGACATGGCATGAGTAGCTCTTAACATTATTGACCTCAAATTGTGAGCCTAACTTCAAATAGAAGAATATATCATCATCAATATTACCCTTGCATTAACATCAACATCAAAGGCTCACAAGAGGTAAAATATTTGAGAAAAAAGCCTATTCCGCCTTCACAACATCATCAAGATTTTGATGAATTAAACACATCTTTAGGAATCCCAAAGTGATAATAAAGTCACTTGACTCATGAGTCAACCAATAGATCATCAAAACATTAAGAATCTTCAAAAAGACATTTTATCAAACACGTGGCGGGTGTGTAATGCTAGTATAAAATCATACAATCCAAGAGTGAAATCATGCAAGAAAAGTTGAATTAAATCAACCTACCAACACTTCATAATACCCTAATGCAATATACATCAAAATCCTTCATCAAATCTCAAGATAGATCATAGATTCGTAGTTCAAAACATGCTTAAACAGTCACACTTTTATGAAACCACAACTTAGTTCATAGTCAAATTCATAATAAGTAAGACCTATAAGTAAATAAATTTAGAAACATGCAATTTAAGTAAAAAGAAAGCTTGAGCACCATGGGTGAAAGGATCCAATGGTTGAAATCCACATACCTCAACTTTGGAGATTTCCTTGGCCAAGATTGGATTGAGAACTTGAAGCTTAAATGAAATCCTCACATCCGAAATGAGTTTGGGACACTTGATATTGAGTAAAATATTTATCTAAGTGTTTGAGAAGGTTTTGGGGAATCACTTGTATGATATGAAGTTGAAAAATGGCTAAGTATAAGTGTTTTTACGTATAGGAAGGCTTATCCCAAGACCCAAAGGTCTTGGACAGAAACAGGAAAAACGGGCAACAAAATACACAAGTTTGCATTTGGTCCATGATGCAGACCCAACACACAGGACAAGTTTAAAGAAAAACAATTGAGGTGCTTGTAGGACTTAGTAATCTAGCAAGTGAGACACCTACTTGCTTAGCATAAATTTTCTAGCTAAACGGAGACGAGGCCCGACGTCAAATTTGTCCAATTCCGATTATGAATAAAGTCCGTGTTAAGAGTGCAACTTTAGTCGTGTTTTACTTTCGTAAAATGGACAATATTTACAACCCAAGATGAATAATAAAAGAGCCCAAGTACATCACAAGCCACTTGACTAATTGAGCCCAAAACTAAGTAAGGAGGAAAGGGAAAAAGGGCAGCCAAGGCCCAACCAATTTGAACCCAATAAAGCCCAAGTGAAAGGAGAAAAATAGTAACTTTGATTTCTTGATAAAATAAAGCTTAAAATGAGAAAGTTAAGTTGGCCAAGTGCTCCTTTAAAAGGGTCTTAAAATCAGCTCACTCAAGTCGTTCAATTTGAACAAAAAATTAGATTTTCTTAAGGCTTTCTCTCTACACTTCTTAACTTCGTAAAGCAGCCAAAAAGAGCTTTTAGGGATCTTAAGGAGGCACTTAACCTAGAAGGTAAAGGTAATTGATTATAGTTGTGTGTTTAGTATGGCTTTCTTATGCAAACCAAGAGACTATGTTGGTTATGTCTATGCTAAAGTTATTGGATAGCATGTATTCCAAAAGTTGTTATACATTTTTCTTATTTATTTGGAAGATTTTATATTTTTGGTTGGGTTGATTATGAAGGGAGGCTACTGTTCTTAATGGGTATTGGTTCTACAATTATGTATAAAGGCTGCTGCACCATTTTTACATTCCGCAAAAGTAAGTTCTTGTGTGATATAGTAATTGTGCTTGTAATAGGAACTTGCAGGCTGATTGATTGTGGGCTATGGTATCACATCCTCCACCTATTTTGAGGACAGATTTTGAACTATTTTAGGACTTTTTGCATGTATAAATGTTGTGGGATTAGTTTGGTTGAAGTTGGTAAAGTTTTGGAATCGTCAACGTCGTAATGTAGCGTAGGGATGTAACGTTATGCCGCCAATTTGTATGTTGCATAGAATTGTTATGTCTTGCACTTTGTCAGCTTTTCTAAGGCTGTTATCACACTAAAATAGGCTGCACATGATATGTATATGAAAATGTGTATTAGAAAAATACGATTAGAGGCGGAAAGGTTGAAAGAATATGTTCGGGTTTATAATTACCCGCTTGCTGCCTGTATGTTGTTTTTTATGAGATTGGGTTGCCAAAGTGTATCTATTGGCTGATAATGCTAGTATTGTCACCTAATATGTTGTATATAAGTATTTGGAGGAAGGGAAGGTTGTCTCAAGGTAATAGCGAGGTATGTAAGGCTACTTGATTTCATATTATTTGGCATGAAACATAGATCCCTCCTTGGCACATAAAGGAACTTATCAACTCCGACACAACTATTAACCGTGTCTCCAATCTTTCACATGTTCATATTCTCCCATACATAGTCACCTTTAAATCTGCATACATACTTTGATACACCAAGTTACATGAGTTCTTGTTGCTAAATAAAGTTCACGAGTTGTTTCATTTCCTATGCATTTCATTACCTGTGTAACTTACTCCTTTCATTATGGTGTTGTCTTTTGTGATAATTTATGTTCCTATGTTGTATCTACATTCCTATAGCTACAATTTTATGGCCACCAAAAAGATCATCTCAAAGGTAATGGAAATATAAAGTATATGGCTTATTGATGGGTGGTAATCCGAGGGGTGGAAGAATCACCTAGCCAGGGTCTATCCTATAACGGGGGATAGCCTGAGGGGTTAAAGGAAAAGCCTAGCCAGGGCTGATTCTGATATAGATTTACCACTGATCAGCTGGTCATTTGTATTACATGTTGTGCATAGATTATACAGTAAAGGTAAAGTAACAAAAGGAACATAAAGTACATGATCCCACAGTATAACTAAGGGGTGGCTTATCCTACACCAATGCATAGTTTCATTTGAGTTGTTACTTCATGTGTAGTATGTCCTACCTTACATATTCAGTATATTATCTTGTATTGATGTCCCTTACAAGGGACCTACATTTCATGCTGCAGGTACAAGTGCTAGTAGATCTCCCTAGTAGGAGTACAGGATATCCAACCGTTGTTACCAAACTCCAGGTTGCTTTAGAGATTTGTGTGTCTAAACCTTATATCTTTTTTTGTATTGTATAGTTAACCAAGGCGGGGACTGTCCCGACCCTTATCAGATATTTTTCCTTATCTAGAGGCTCTATATACTATGTAAATTATAGTCATGTCTCGTACTTTAAACCCCATGACCCCAATGACCTAGCCATATACATTTCCCTTTTGGCTTGTTATCACTTTTTATTTTCTTAAAGGCATGTCAAATGTAGAAATCCCTTATAATATGTATAGAAAGCATACAGATATAGGTTGGTTCTCCTAAGCCTTATCGGCAATGGGAGCTTGTCCCTAACGGGACTTTGGGCGTGACAGAAGTGGTATCAGAGTGGGTCATCCTAGGGTGTCTACATACCTGTGTCAATGTAGAATCTTGTTTATCAATATGTTGTGCACCACATTTATAAGCAGGAGGCTACGTGGCATTTATGAGTTGTTACTTCCTTTTCATTCTTTAGATCGTGCCATAGAGCCAAGTGTAATAGGTGCATTATGTCTAACTCTTAAATTATTTTGTACAGCAAGTATGCCAGAAACCAGGAAAAACAAAGGTAAAAGGAAGGGAGTAGAAGTAGTGGTTGGTGTATCTAGTCAGTTGAGATAACGAAATGAGGTTCAGGAGGAGTCTCTGTTAGAGACATCTCCAACTCCTCCAGCTCCTGATGAACCCGAAAGTAGTGAAATTCCCCAGAATCACCTATTGATGCTACCGTGCAGGATCTGAGAAATGCAGTTCAACTATTGACACATATAGTTTCTATCCTAGGTGAAAGATCGGAAGGTTCAGTTATATGTGCAGGTGGTGCGAATAGGGTAGCTCGCACAAGGATACGTGATTTTCTTAATTTGGACCCTCCATCCATCACTAGGTCAGATCCTAATGAAGATCCCCAAGACTTTATTGATCAGATTCAACATACTTTAGATGTTATGCATGTGAGTGGTATAAACGTTGTCGAGCTAGTGACATATAGGTTTAAGGGTATGGCTATATTATGGTATGAAGCTTGGAAGCAATCTAAGGGTATAGATACAACCCTAACTACTTGGAAGGAGTTCAAAGAGGCATTTCTTGACCATTACTTGCCATTAGAGATCTGATAGGCCCACGCAGACAGTTCTTGAACCTCCACCAAGGGAAAATGAGTGTGTGGGAGTATAGCCTTCAATTTGATTCCCTGGCCAGGTATGCTCCTAATGTAGTTGGTACTATGGTCGATAGAGTTCATCGATATATGGATACACTGGATATGTATCTGGTCAGAGACTGTAGTATTGCTTCTTCAAACAAAGACATGGATATAGCGAGAATGCCAGCTTTTGAATAGAAATTGGAGGATCAGAGGCAAAGGATAAGGACAAAAGACTTAGAAAGGGCACAGTCCAAGAGGGAGAGGTCTACAGGGCAATTTACACCACCCCAAGGTAAGCTTAGGCCTTAATTTTCTAATAGACCGCCTAGGACATCCTCCTCCTACTCTGCAGCCAGTGCTCCACAGTAACTTCAGGGGTCTAGGAGAAATCAGTACGGTCAACGAGTTGAGCGACAAGGTACACGGATACCAGGATATTTGGCATACCAGCTAATGACTCCTAGGAAACCTTGTAAACAGTGTGGAAGAAGTCATCCAAGTGTATGTCATGTTGGGATAGATGTTTGTTATTGGTGTGGTGCGCCAGGGCATATGATAAAAGATTGCCCGAGGAGGCGTATGGGTGATATGGCACAATTTACTGGTTCAGTTGTTGCATAATCATCTTCAGTCCCTCGACTAGGTAGGGATCAACTAGCACCTATGGGTCGTGGTAGAGGTTTTAGAGGGGCAGCTAGCTCTAGCAGAGTCCAGAATCACACTTATGCTTTAGGGAGTCGGAAAAATTTGGAAGCTTCACCCAATATGGTCATAGGTACATTATCCATCTTTTCACATAATGTATATGCATTAATTGACCCTGGTTCTACACTATCATACATTACTCCACTAGTTGCTAGGAAGCTTAAGAGTACACCCAAATTATTGAACAAACCATTTGAAGTGTCTACACCAACCGGTGAATCTATTATGGCTAGAAGGGTTTGTTATGACTGTGTAGTAACTATTCATGAGCGTGACACATTGGCTGACCTTATTGAGCTAGAAATGGTGGAATTTGATGTTATAATGGGTATGGATTGGTTAGCTTCTTACTATGCCACCGTGTATTGCCGAACTAAGAGAGTGTACTTCCACTTTCCAAATGAGGTAGTTCTTGAATGGGAAGCAATGTTGGGGCACCAAAAGGGGACTTTGTCTCTTCTTTTAAGGCCAGAAAGATGATATCTAAGGGGTATATATATCATTTAGTCAGAGTAAGGAATATGGAGGCAGAATTGCCAACTTTTCAATCAGTTCCAGTGGTGAATGAATTTGTTGATGTGTTCCGTCAAGAACTTCTAAGCTTACCTCCGGAACGAGAAATAGATTTTGGTATTGACTTACTTCCAAGAACTCAACCAATTTCTATCCCTCCATATAGAATGGCCCCGACAAAGTTGTGTGAATTAAAAAAGCAATTAAAAGAATTATTAGAGAAAGGTTTTATAGGACCTAGTATGTCCCCTTGGGGTGCACCAGTGTTATTTGTATGCAAAAAGGATGGCACCTTGAGAATGTGTATTGACTATTGATAATTGAGTAGTATGACAATTAAGAATAAATACCCCCTCCCTAGGATTGATGATTTATTTGATCAGTTACAGGGTACCAAATGCTTTTCCAAAATTGATTTGAACTCAGGTTATCACCAAGTGAGGGTGAAAGAGAAAGATATACCTAAGACTGCTTTCAGAACACGCTATGGTCATTTCGAATTTCTTGTTATGTCATTTGGGCTAACAAATGCACCAACAGTTTTTATGGATCTGATGAACAGCGTATTTAAGACATTCTTGGTTGTGTTCGTGATAGTATTTACAGATAACATTTTGGTATATTCAAGATCAGAAAAGGACCACGCAAATCACTTACAACAAGTGTTACAGGTTCTCTATGATTGACAGTTGTATGCTAAGTTTTCTAAATGTTAATTTTTGCTAAAATCAGTGGTATTCTTGGGTCATATTGTGTCTTATAAGGGAATAAGGGTTGATTCACAAAAGATAGAGGCTATGAAATATTGACCAAGACCAACAATACCCACGGAAGTTCGGAGCTTCCTTGGTTTGGCAGGTTATTACAAGAGGTTTGTTGAAAACTTTGTTCTATTTCTGCACCTCTAACAAAGTTGACACATAAGGAAACCAAGTTCCAATGGAATGATGCGTGTGAAAGGAGCTTCCAGGAGCTGAAAAGTAAGCTAATTTCTGCACTTGTTCTAGTACTTCTAGAAGGAACCGAGGGGTGTGCAATGTATTGGCGATGCTTCAAGAGTTGTCTTAGGGTGTGTACTGACGTAACATGGTAGGGTAATTGCTTATGCATCTAGATAGCTACAAGCACAGGAGAAAAACTACCCAACATATGATCTTAAGCTAGTAGCGGTTGTGTTTACTTTGAAAATATGGCGCCACTATATGCATGGGGTTCACGTTGACACATATACTGATCATAAGAGCCTGCAATACATCTTTAAGCAGAAAGACCTAAATTTAAGACAATAAAGATAGTTAGAGCTAATAAAGGATTACAATGTTGATATACTATACCATCCAGGGAAGGAAAATGTGGTAGCCAATGATCTGAGCTGTAAAGCAATCATGAATACTGTTGATCAAGCTATGGTAGGTCAAAGAGTGGCTAAGGATTTAAGTCAGCTAGCTAGTTTGGGAGTTCGCCTTCTCGAGACCCCAAAGGAAGGGGTTATTGTACATAATGCAGCAACGCCTTCATTAGTAATGGAGGTGAAAGAAAAACAGTTCAAGGATCAAATTCTACGACATCTTAAGGAAAAGGTGAGTCAGGGTACGATAAAGGGCTTTGAACTTATACAAAATAGAGTACTTTACTGCCAAAATAGATTATGTGTGCCCGATATTAATGGATTAAGAAAGAGGATAATGGAAGAAGCCCATCATTCCCGAAATTCCATCCATCAACTAAGATATATAGAAACCTGAAGGGAATATTTTGGTGGGAGGCATGAAAATGACCTTGCAGAATTTGTGGCTCAATGTCCAAATTACCAACAAGTGAAAGTAGAACACCAAAAGCCAAAAGGTTATATGCAGTGTATAGAACTTCCAACATGGAAGTGGGATATGATTATTATGGATTATGTTACCAGGTTGCCTTACTCATTTCAGAAGTTTGGTGCTATATGGGTAATAGTTGATAGACTCACAAAGTCAGCACACTTCTTGCCAATTAGGAGTGATTATACAGCTGAAGAGTATGCAAAGCTATACCTCAAAGAGATAGTTAGTCTACATAGAGTCCCAATCTCAATTATATTTGACCGGGGAGCTCAATTCACTACAATGTTTCAGAAGTCCTTCCAAAGGAGTTTAGGGACACAAGTGAATTTGAGTACAACTTTCCACCCTCAAAATAACAGTCAAGCAGAACACACCATTCAGACACTTGAAGATATGTTGCGAGCTTGTGCATTGGACTTTAAAGGTAGTTGGGGGGACCATTTTCCACTTATTGAATTTGTCTATAATAATAGCTACCACACGACTATCAAGATGGTACCTTATGAAGCTTAGTATGGAAGGAAATGTATATCGCTAATTGGATGGTTCGAAGTGGGTGAAACCACTTTGCTAGGGCCAGATCTTGTACAACAAGCCATGGAAAAAGTTAAGGTAATACAACAACAGCTAGAAAAAGCCCAGAGTCATCACAAATCATATGAGGATGCTAGAAGGAGAGAACTGGAAATCTCAGTAGGGGTTTGGGTATTTTTAAAGGTGTCACCAATGAAAGGGGTGATGAGATTTAATAAGAGAGGAAAACTGAGCCCATGTTATATAGGTCCATATCAGGTTATTAAGAGGTTCGGGTAGGTTGCATATGAACTAAAGCTACCCCAAGAGCTTTCAATGGTTTATCTAGTTTTTCATGTCTCAATGCTTCGAAAATGCATAGGTGACCTATCTTGTATTACTCCTATTGAGGATGTGCAAATTATAGGAGATCTCACATATGAAGAGGTACCAATTGCTGTTCTAGATCGTCAAGTTAAGAATCTAAGGAATAAAGGAATAGCTTCAGTGAAAGTACTTTGGAGAAATCAGAAAGCAGAAGAAATAACATGGGAGGCTGAGGACGCGATGAAATCAAAATACCCTTACTTATTTAAAGATAAAGAGAAAGTCCTACATGCAGAATTGGGACAGTAATAGGTACGTGTGATCGAATACTTATTGTGTTGTCAAAAGTTTGAGTAAGTAAAGGTTTAAACTTGGTTAAGCTATCCAATTATGCTAACATTCGAGGATGAAAGTTCTTAAGGGGGGAGGATGTAATGCCCCACATCTTACAATACTAGTATTATGCAAATGAAACATGATATGGTCTGGTCAAATTAGCATCTATTTTTGAAAGTGCTTGAATCTCATGTTATAGGGCGATATGTGCGTCTAACATTTAAGAGGGTCGATGTATACATATGTTATGTCAAATTGAGGAGATCATGACCCTAAACAAGGTGAGAGAATTGAGGTGCTTGTAGGACTTAAGAAGCTAGCAGGTGAGTCGCCTTCTTGCTTAGCTTAAATTGTTAGCTAAACAGAGACGAGGCCCAACGTCGAATTTGTCCAAGTCCAAATATAAATAAAGTTTGTGATAAGGGTGTAACATTAGTCCATGTTTTAGAATCATAAATGGACTTTATTTTCATCCCAAGAAGCATATAAAAAGGGCCCAAGTACATCACAACCCACTTAACCATTTGGGCCCAAACCAAGTGAAGAGAAATTTGGAAAATGGGTCGCCAAGGCCCATCAACTTTGAGACCCAATTAGGCCCAAGTGAAAGGGCAAAGCTGCTGCATCACCACCTTAATAATATAAGGCTTAAATCACACAAGAGAGTCTGCTAAAATCCCCTTTAAAAAGGCTTACAAATAGCACCTTTAAGTCATTCTTTGACTTGGAAAATTTCAGCTTTCACAAACTTTCTCTCTACACTTTCTTAACCTAGAAAAGTAGCCACAGGGGGACTTTTAGGGTTCATGGAGAAGCCCAAGCATTGAAGGTAGTGGTAAGTAAGTTTAAATATGTGTTTTGTATTATTTTCTTATGAGAAACAAGAGACTATGTTGGTTATGTTTGTACTGAAATTTTGGACAACATGTGTCCTAAGGGTTGTTGTGAGCTTTTCTTGTTGTTCAAAAGGATTTTCTCTTCTTAGTTTGATGGATTATGAAGTAAGACTTATGTTATTAACAAGTTTTAGTTTTTTAGTGATGTAACTTAGCTTCTGCACCAATTTTACAACCCACAAAAGTGAGTCCTTATAGGATATCGCAATTGTATTCTTAATAAGAACTTGTGGGCTGTTGGATGGAAGGCTATTGGCTCACGTCCTTCAGGACTTCTTGGGTGATATTCTAAGACTGTTTTAGTACTATGTGTATGTACAAATGTTGTTGGAACATTTTATTTAGAGTTGGAATAGGTTTGGAATTGTCGACGTCGAAATGTAGCAAAAGGAGATGACGTTATGCCGCCTATTTGTATGTTACATAGAATTGTTTTGTTTTGTTCTTGGTGGGCAATTGTAAGACTATTATGGCACTAAAATAGAGTGCACATGATATGTGTATAAGAATTTGTATTATAAAATATGATTATAAGTGAAAAGGTTGAAGGAATACGTTTGCATCGCTAATTATAGGCTTTCTGCCCGGGTGTTAGTTTTTATAATATTGGACTGCCAAGAAGTGTTTTTATACTACTAATAGTAGTCTTATTGCCTAATATATTTTAGATAAATATTTGGAGGATGGAAAGTTATCTCAAGGTAATAGCGAGGTTGTACAACGAGGTATGAAAGGCTACTTGATTTCGTATTGTTTGGCATGAAACATAGATCCTTCCTCGGCACATAAAGGCGCTTACCAACTCCGACACAACTATTAACTGCATCTACACTCTTGCACATGTTCATATTCTCACATACATAGTCACCTTCAAATCTGCATACATACATGCATACCAAGTTACATGGGTTCTTTTAGCCAAATAATGTTCACGAGTTATTTCATCTCATACATATTTCATTATTTACGTAACGTACTTTTTTGATTGTCATATTTTCTTGTATGATTATCTACATGTCACATGTTATATCTACAGTCCTATAGCTGCAATATTGTTACCATCAAAAGAATCATCTCATAGATAATTGAAAGATAAAATATATTTTTTATTGATGGGTGGTAGCCTAAGGGGTGGAAGAATTACCTAGCCAGGGATGATCCTATCACGGGTGGTAGGCCAAGGGGTGAAGGAAGAACCTAGCCAAGGATGATCCCGATACTATTTTACCACTGATCAGCCGGTCATTTGTATTATATGTTGTGCATAGATTATACAGTAAAGATAAAGTGCATAATCCCAATGTATAACCAAATGTGGTCTCTTATCCTACACCAGTGCATAGTTTCATTTGAGTTGTTACTTCATATATACAGTATTTCTTGCCTTACATATTAAGAATATTATCTCGTACTAACATCTCTTATGGGGGACCTGCATTTCATGCTACAGCTACAGGTGCTAGTAGATCTCCCCAGTAGGAGTATAGGACATCCAGTTGCTGATACCAAGCTTCAGTTTACTTTGGGGCTTTGTTTGTGTCTAGAACTTATGTGTTTGTATTGTACAGTTAGTCAAGGCGGGGCTTGTCTCGACAATTTTCAGATACTTTTCCTTATCTAGAGGCTTTGAAGACTATGTAAATTAAAGTGTGGTCATATCTCATACCTTAGAAACCATGGCCCCAATGGCCTAACCATACGCTTTTTCTTTTTGCTCGTTATTACTGTTTACTTTCTTAAAGACACATTGAAGGTTGGAACCCTTTATAATATGTATAGAAAGCACATAGATATAGGTTGGTTCTCCCGGGCCTTATTTGCAACGGGTATCAGTCCGCCCTAATGGGACTTGGGGCGTGACAATTGTGCTCCCCATGACTGCCCAACTTAGTATCACTGCATAAGCTAATTCTTTTCTAGTGTATATCATGGAGGAAGGTAAATTATGTTCACCAAGCCCTTTGGTCAAAGGTGAGAAGTGAATTTCACTATGCAACTTGGCCCATCTCCATAGTGTACATTATTAATCATTACCTATTAATCCCAGTACAACCTCCCCTTAGGCCAGTTTGGTGGATTACACGAGAACACATCAATCGAATCCTATTAATTAATCTCTTTTCCTATTCATTACTATCTTAGTCGAGTCAGTAACACTAGGCACTAGAAAGCATGTAAAACAAAGAAAGTTAATTAATACAGGCATATACACTCCAAGAATTGTAAATTATCTGATTTTACTTTGTTATTTTTTCATAGTCCCCATAACCCGATTTGTGGATTAAGCTACATATGCCATGTGTAGATGCAGAGATGATGACTTGAGAAGACGTAATTGAAAATTTATATAATAAAATTAAGAATAAGCAATCCAACTTCAACGAAAATAACAATCTTCAAGATTGAATTAATTCTTAAATGTTCTCAAAGATTCTCTAATATGATCTTACAATTTTCACTCCCTAAATGTTGAGTTCTCTAAGTACTAGGCAAAAACTTTTGAATAATAACCTAAAAATCCTATTTATAATAAATAGAAGTCAAGTCCTAAATAAAATAATAGAATTGGTTGGCACGCCATACGAAATGAACTTTATGACCTGTATTGACTTCTACGGCCCATAATCAAGGTCTCGTACTCAGCTGCTGGAATTTTTCTTCACTTCTACGACACCCCTCTATGACTCATAAAGTGATTTATGACCCATAAAGGGGTTTTCGTCTGATAACATTCGCACAAGTCCACTTCTATGATCCTCAGGGCATGAATCCGCTTCAATGACTCGCAAACTCCTTTACAACTCATCTGTATGTTTGTAGAATAAACTTCAGAAAAAAGCCCCAAATAGAAAATCTTCATGAAACTATCCTACAGCCCATAGATGGTCTCGTATAATAGAAAAAACCAGCAACTTCTGCAATTTTCCCTAAACTCATGGCCATGTAAACATAAAAACATGTAAAACCAATGAACATCGCATTGAGAATACACAAAATTCCATGTTTAAGCGTCAAAAGTGTTATATTTTGGTAGCACATCTACACCCTCAAGTTAAAGTTGTTGCTTCTCCTTAAGCAACAAACTCAATCTATATAGACAATACAGTAACACACAGACTTCAATTCAATGACATATATCGCACATATCTTAGATTAAGATACCCACACCAACTTTTCAAAACACGATCAGATAGCTATTTAGCAAACCTATGCAAAATGGTATATGTGCCAACACAACTATGACAAGCAAGGTATTAACAATAATCGACAATCACTGAACAAGTCTAGTGCTAATAATGTAATGCAAGTGACTTCAAAAAAAGAAGTCCCATATATGACACTCCATGATGTTTTCATGTTTAACCTTGGGACTATACAAAATCACTCACTCTCACAAAATATATTCATGCATCATGTCTAATACCATAGGCTTGCCCCTATACTCAAGACTCAAATCTTCAGCAACTTGGACTAGAATCACTTTAGGACTTTCTAGTCCTATAAAATAGGCTCAGGAGGCTTTGGTATAATATTATGGAAACTAGTGACTGAAGGCCCTCCTTGAGACTACCTTTTTCTCCATTTTTACCTTATCAACTCTGCTATTTTCACCCTATTCTCTCTTTTTTCCTATTTCAAGCTTTTTTGGGTGCTTTCTTTTCATTTTTCAACTTTTTTCCTTGTTTTTATACTTCATTTTGCTTTTTGTATTATAACGAAGGCATCACTTACTTCTCTCGCACCTAGGACATGATTTTTCCTTTTTCTCTGTATCACCAATTCACCCCCTTATTTTGGTGTTTTACCCGTACACTAGTCACTCTCAACTTAGGCTTTTAACCTCTGTTGATGAAATGCCCCAAAAATGTACCTCGAAAATGCCCATAATCATGAAATTCATGCGTGATATCAAAAATCTAACTTCATACTCTTGATCGGGGGCAAAATTGAGTGGGAAATGTGTATAACCCTGATTTTTAAGGACCCATCAGAAAATTTCATTTTCGCCAACTTTTGAATTTCTAATGTGTATCAGCATTGTCTCCGCAATGCAGACCCGTCATGGAGTATTGGCCCCCATTCTCTGTTATGCGTAAAAACACCTATACTTTGCCATTTTTCAATTATATATCATTCAAAACCCTTTCTAACACTTAGCCAAGTATTTCATCCAAATTCAAGTGTCCCAAGCTTAATTCCATATCTCAACAACTTCATTCAAGCTTCAAGTTCTCATTCAAGACTACATCAAGGAAATCCCCAAATTCAAGGTATGTAGGTTTCAACCATTGGGTCCTTTCATCCATGTGTCCAACCTTCTTTTTTTATGAAACTTGCATGTTTTCCAATTTTATTACTTATGGGTACTATTTATTACGAGCTATGATTACAAATAATGTTGGGGTTTTATGAAATAATGATTGAAAATACATGTCTACTATTTCAAGCTTATACTATGAGATGGTTTGTCTGGTGTGACTATGCATGTTTTGAGCTATGAAGCTATAATCTATTATGAGGTTTGATGAAGGATTTCAAGCAATATTGCATTAGGGTTTTACTATTTGTTGGAGGGTTGATTTACATTTAGTTTTTTCAGTTGATTTCACTCTTGAATTACATAATTTTGAACTAGAATTACACACCCACCAAGTGTTTGATACAATGTCTTGATATGAATTCTTGGGTTATTTATGGTCTATGATATGGTTTACAAGATAAGTGACTCTATGATAATGAAGGGGTTATATGTATGTATTGAATGCATAAAAAGTATCTATAGTGTTGTAAGTTGACCACACCTTGTTAAGCGGGTGACATGCCTCAAGAACTTTGATGGGGCATGTTATGCCCATATACTAGGCTGAGGGGTATATACCTTGACAACTTTTGTGGGGGATACTATGCCTATATACCATATTAAAGGGTGTATACCTTGATCAATATGATCGGAGGGGTGACATACACATCTACCAACTAAGGGGTAGAAACCTCAATCACCTTCCAAGGGGGTGATATGTCTTAGATTGCAAGTAGTAGTTTACTTGGTCTATGATGATTATCTCTTCCTACACATGTAATCTATATTCTTAAGTTATATGTTTTACAAGCATGTTTTACTTCAAACATTGATCATGCATTTCATGTTGTTATTATACCTATCCTATAACACCCCATATTTTACAATACTAGTACTATGCAAATGAAACATGATATGGTTTGGTAAAATTAGCGCCCATTTTAAAAGTGCTTGAATTTACAATTAAAGGACAATATATATGTCCAACGCTGAAGAAGGTCGAGTGTAAATAAGATTTAAGCTGAATTAAGGAGATTACGCTTAAATGAAGTAAGAGAATTGAGGTGCTTGTAGGACTTAGGAATCTAATAGCTGAGTCACCTACTTTCTTAGCTTAAATTTGCTATCTAAACGGAGACGAGGCTTGACGTCAAATTTGTCCAAGTCCAATTATGAATAAAGTCCGTGTTAAGGGTGTAACTTTAGCCCATGTTTTAGTATCATAAATGGACTACATTTTCAGACCAAGAAGGATAATAAAAGGGCCCAAGTACACCACAATTAACTTGGCTAATTGGGCCCAAACTAAGTGAAGAAGAATTTGGAAAATGGGCAGCCAAGGCCTATCAACTTTGAGACCCATTTAGGCCCAAGTGTAAGGGCCAAGCCATTTCATAACCATCTCATTAATATGTGGTAAATATTGTCAAAATGTCAAGAGTAAATACACCAAGAGATCCTTTATAAAGGGCTCAAAACATCCCCTTAAGTCATTTCACTTTGGAGAAACTTTTCAGCTTCCTAAAGACTTTTCTTTCTCTCTTTATTTCACTTCACAAGGAAGCCTATATAGCCATTAGGGCTCTTAAAGGAGACCTAAATATTTAAGGAAAAGGCAAGTAATTATAGTTGTGTATTTAATATAGTTTCTTCATGAAAGACAGGAAGTATATGCTAGTTATGCTTGTGCTGAAAATCTGGACAGCATGTGTTTAGAAAGTTGTTGCACACTTCCCATTTATTTTAGTGACTTCTATATGGTTTGTAGGCTATATTATGAAGATAATTTGATGTTCTTAAGATGGTTTGAGTTACAGATATTACCCTAGGGTTGTTGCCCTGATTTTGGTTTCATTTAACAAGCGAGTTTTATTGTGCTATCTAAGTGTAATATTGATTGGAACTTGTGGGCTCATGGATGGAAGGCTATTGCCTCATGTCCTTAATAACTGATTTGTTACTATTTTGAGACCAGTTAGAGGCTGTTTTTATGTACAGATGTGTTGAGAATAGTTTGGTTAAAGTTCGAACGGGTTTGGAATTGTCGACGTCAATTGTTATATTGTCCATTTGTAAGTTGTGTAGAATTGTAATGTGTTGTGCTTTGTGTGCTGTTGTAAGACTGTTGTGGCACTAAAATAGGCTGCACATGATGTGTATATGTGAATGTGTGTTAGCAAGTACGATTAGGGGTGGAAAGGTTGAAAGAATACTCTCGGGTTTATGAATACCCGCTTGCTCCCCGTGTGTTTTTTTATGCGATTGGGCTACCAAGGTGTACCTATTGGCTACTAATGCTAGTTTTATCACCTACTATATTGTAGATAAATATTTGGAGGAAAGGAAAGTTATCTCAAGGTAGTAACGAGGTCCTACTACGAGGTATGTAAGGCTACTTGATTTCATATTGTTTGGCATGAAACATAGATCTTTCCTGGGTACATAAAGGCACTTACCAACTTCGACACAACTATTAACTGTATCTACACTATTGCACATGTTCATATGCTCCCGTACATAGTTATCTTCAAATCTGCATACCTACATGTATACCAAGTTACATGGGTTCTTTCTGTCAAATAAAGTTCACGAGTTATTTCATGTCATACGCATTTCGTTACTTATATGACATACTTTTTTCGTTGTCATATTGTCTTATGTGATTATCTACTTGTCACATGTTATATTTACAGTCCTACAACTACAATATTATGACCACAAAAAGAATCATCTCAAAGATAATTGAAAGATAAAGTATATTGTTTATTGCTGGGTAGTGGCTCGAGGGGTGGAAAAATCACCTAGCCAGGGACGATCCTATCACGGGTAGTTGTCGGAGGAGTTAAGGAAGAACCTAGCCAGGGACGATCCCGATACAGTTTTACCACTAATTAGCTTGTCATTTGAATTACATGTTGTGCACAGATTATACAGTAAAGGTAAAGTAATATAAAGAACATAATATACATGATCCCAAAGTATAACCAAAGGTGGTCTCTTATCCTACACCAGTGCATAGTTTCATCTGAGTTGTTACTTCATATACAGTATATCCTTCCCGACATATTCAGTACATTATCTCATACTAATATCCCTTACGGGGGATGTGCATTTCATGTTGCAGGTACAGATGCTAGTAGACTCCCCAGTAGAAGTACATGACATCCAGTTGTTGATACCAAGCTCCAGGTTACTGCATGGCTTTATTTGTGTCTAGAGCTTATATATTTGTATTGTACAGTAAGTCGAGGTGAGGCATGTCCCAACCCTTGTCAGATAATTTTCCTTAGCTAGAGGCTTTGTTGATTATGTAAATTAAAGTGTGGTTATATCTCATACTTTAAACACCGTGGCTCCAACGGCCTAGCCATATGCATTTTCTTTTGGGCTTGTTATCACTGTTTATCTTTTTAAAGGTATATCAAATATAAGAATCCCTTATAATATGTATAGAAAGCGCATAGATATAGGTTGGTTCTCCCAATCCTTATCGGCAACGGGTGCCAGTCCACCCTAACGGGGCTTTAAGCATGACATATCCCTTGCTTAGGATTATGCATTTTGACTATGTTGTCTATCTCTTGTTGTACTGCATCCTACATACTTAGTACATTCAAATGTACTAATGCATACTCTATGCCTACATGATGTTACAATGTAGGAACCGGAGCTCCTCATGATCATCCTCCATGTGGCTAGTTTTGCCATCTTGAAGATAAGTTGTTGGTGAGTCCTCATATTCGAGGACACTAGCTATGCTATTCTTGCTTTTGTTATCTCTTATGTTGAACATTTGATACTATGAGGGTGAGCCTGAAAAGTGTCTTGACCCCCGCCCAATCTATATTTGGAGGTGTTATTTGAACAAGTGATGTATCTATGCTTTGAGCTTTGACTCTTCATGACTTATAGATGTCTGGACTTCCCTTAGTCCCTTTTTCCTTTATTTATATTCTTATTGTTGTTTACTTTACTTCCATGACCAAAAATGTGTAATTGATATGCTAAGAGTCCTGTTTGGGTCCCTTCGGGTCCCCATTCACCGTCTCATCTCCAGGCCCTATGCTTGGGTTGTGAAAAACATGGTATCACAACACTAGGTTGTTAATGGTTCTTAGAATCCAATATGTCGATTAGAGGCTTATTCACGTTTGTGAAGTGCACCACATCTATGAGTAAGAAGCTATGAGGCATTTTAGGAAGTTTCCCTTCTTCAAGATCTATGTCATGCTATATAGGTTATAGTAAGATTTTCCTCTAATGAATGTTTTTTGCTATTCTAGATCAAGCCAATCCCAAGAGGGAGAAGAGCTCATACACCCAAGGGACAACTAGCTCCTCCCATTCCTCAGGCTCCCCAAGATGGTGGAGTGGCTCATGATGAGTTTCGGGATGCTATTGCCATGTAGGCTCATGCTATGGCCAACCATATCAACCAAGGGGCCCAAGCTACTCATGCTCCTACTCCAGCCTCAAAGTGAGGGATCTTACTAGAATGAACCCACCAGAGTTCCATGGGTCCAAGGCGGATAAGGATCCACAAGAATTCATTGATAACGTGTATAAGGTATTGTCTATTATGGGGTTAAATTGGAGGAAAAGGCAGAGTTGGCCACCTACCAACTCAAAGGGGTGGCTCAAATATGGTTCACTCAATAGAAGATAGAGAAGTGGAATAATAACGTTATCCTTTGGGAAGAGTTCAAGGCGACATTTCTCAATCGGTTCTTTCCTATAGAGCTAAGGGAGCTGTAATGATGGAATTTATAAACCTTAATCAAGGTTCCATGAGTGTGAGAGAGTATTCCCTCAAGTTCAACCAACTCTCCAAGTATGCCCCACAATTGGTTGCCGAGCTGAGGTCTAGAATGAAAAAGTTTGTGTTGGGTGTGTCCAAATTGGTGAATGAGGAGTGTCGTACCACCATGTTAATAGATGATGTGGACTTTTCCTACCTCATGACATATTCCGAACAACTAGAGGGTGAGAAGTTGAGAAAGAGAAGAGGTGGTGAGGCCAAGAGGGCCCATTTTCAAGGTAGATTCCAAAGTCCGAAGGATAGCCAGTTTCATCAAGGCCAAGGGTGTTACGATGCTCCTAATATAAGGTTTGCTAATGACAACGCAAGTGTCCAAGGTAGTGGTGGTTGGTGCCTAACCCTACATGCCAAAAATGTGGTAGAGGCCATGATGGCCCATGTTTGAAGGACACTAATACTTTCAACGGTTCTGGTGAAGTGGGTCTTAAGGTGATGGATATTCCTCATAATAGAAACAAAGGTATCGATGGTTGTCCACAAGGACAAGGTACAAATGCGGGTTCTAAGGGGAAAGGAGGTCAACTAGGAGGTGCCCCAAGGGAAAACCGATTTTATGCTCTTTAAGGGAGACAAGGGGTAGGTGAGGTGCCCGACGTTGTCACTAGTATGTTAAAGTTATTTGATTTTGATGTGTATGCATTGATAGACTTGGATTCCACTCTTTCTTTTCTTACTCCTTTTGTTGCCAAAAAGCTTCATGTTAGCCCCGAATTGTCATACAAGCCTTATGAAGTATCTACGCCCATTGGTGTATCCATTGTTGCTAGAAGATTCAATAGAAGAAGTCCCATTTTCATTTTGCATAAAATTTTGCCTTGTGATTTTATTGAATTAGATATAGTGGATTTTGATGTCATTCATGGGATGGATTGGTTGCATGCATATTATGCTTCTATTGATTATAGAACCCATAGGGTCTAATTACAATTCCCTAATGAACCCCTCCTTGAATGGGAGAGTCATGATGCAGTGGTCAAGGCTAGATTCATTTCTTACATTAAAGCCCAAATTTCGATTTCTAAAGGGGTGTCTCTATGATCTCGTGAGGGATAGGGACGTTGATTTCAAAGTCCTTCCTACAGAGTCGGTTCTAGTGGTTAATGAGTTCCTTGATGTCTTTCGTGGTGAGCTTCCCAGTGTCCCTCCTGAAAGGGAAATAGATTTTGGCATAGACCTCCTTCCCTATACTCAATCCATTTCTATTTCCCCTTATAGTATGGCCCTGGCGGGGTTGAAGGAGTTGAAAGAACAATTGAGAGATTTGTTAGAGAAGGGTTTTATAAGGCCTAGTTAATCACCTTGGGGTTTAGCAGTGTTATTAGTGAAGAAGAAGGATGATGCTCTTAGAATGTGTATTAATTACTGGAAACTTAATAGGGTCACCATAAGGAATAAGTACCCTCTACAAGGATTGATGATTTCACGACCCAAGCCTAGGGCCTAGACGTGACATGGCACATGGGGAACCCAAAGGGACCCCAAGCAATCCTCTTAACATATCATTACACATCCTTGGTCTCGGAAGCAATAAAATATCATTAAAAGATTGTAAATAGGGATAACCGAGGCTTAGGGACATCTTTCATAGCATAAAACATCATAGAGTTAAGAGTGTCAAAGCTCATAGCATCAATACATATCTTGTCAAACAACACCTCTAAACATAGAACTTAGCGGGGGCCAAGATAAGCAACCGGGCTCACCCTAGTCAAAGCATAAAATAAAGATAAAGAATGTTAATACATAGCATAAGAACATAGATATTGCCCCCGGATTAGAGGACTCACTAACTAGCTTGAGAGAATTCGTACTAGCCATGTGGACGAGGGTGATGACCAAATGGAGCTCCGGTTCCTACATGGTAACATCATGTAGGCATAGAGTATGTGTTAGTATGTTTGAATGTACTAAGTATATAGGATACAATGCAACATGAAATAGATATCATAGGTAAAATTCTTAATCATAAGCAATGAATAGCATACTAACAATATCACATGTATGAATGATACTTGAAGTAAAAAATGCCTATATAAAACATATTACGTGCATTAAAAGAGACCATTATTTGGCTAATGGGTTTATCACATCTAAGGTACCAACCCCTCAACTTAGTTATCAAATGTACCACCCTTTATCTAGGTGGTTGAAGTACGAACCCCTCAATTTGGTTAATGAGGCATGAACTCGTTAATAAGGTGCCAACCTCTCAATTTGGTTAATGAGGTACCAACCCCTTAATTCGGTTAATGAGGTACCAACCCCTCAAACTCAGTTAATAAGGTACCAACCCCTCAATTCGGTTAACTTCCATCACTATAGATACTTTCCATGAAATCAACACATGAATATCGTACTTTCATCATCAGAAAGTCATTCAACTCATATACCACGCTCTAGACCTTCAACAACTCAAGATACATAATTTAGATATTTTATCAAACTCTTGGTCGGAGTGTAATGCTAGTATAAAACCATGCCAGTTAAGAGTGAAATCATGCATGAAATCTTGAAATAAAATAGCCCATCAATACTTGGTATTTCCATCTTGCAAAATATACTGAAACCCCTCATCAAATCTAAGAGAGATCACGGTTCTAAAGCTTAAAATATGCATAATAATAACAGGTAAATCATCTCATGGTATATACTTAAAAATGTGTAATCATGCGTTTTCAGCTAAACATTCATAAAATCTCAATATACTATATGATCATAATCTCTAATGAATAATACCCAAAAGCAACACAACTTGGAAACATGCAATTTTCATAGAAATGGAAGATTGGCCTTCATGGGTGAAAGGCACCCATGAATGAAACCTACACATCTTAGGCATTGAATTTCTTGAAATCGAGTTGAGAAAGACTTGAAGCTCGGAAAGGGGTCTTGAAATGCAAAACTAGTTCTTGAGTTTCCTTGAATTTAAGAGAATTTTAGAGTGTATTCCACTTGGGAGGAGTGAATGCATCTTAAGGGATAGGGTTTAGGTCTATAGGAAGAGACCAATAGAAATGACTAGATTTATGGAATTCCATTAATGAAATGAAATTTGGCAAAAACCCTTATATACCCCTGCACATACGAGTTCTACGAAAACTGGCATCACTTCTTCATCTGAACTCTAAATAAGGTGAAACCAAGTATGTCGAAAATCTAATTCAAAGAGATTTAATTTGTTAGGTGGTTGGACACCAAGTTTTTTGTGTGTTAAGAGATATGCCCTGTTAAATTTGACCTACCTATCGGTACTTGTGCAAAACTTAGCAAATGGAAATTCTTTGAACTTGACTTGATATAGGGGACTCATAATGGTCGTAAATGACATAAATAGGATTAACTTAGATTTGAATAGAACTTGTAGCTTGAATATGTTTGTGGAGATCCGAAAGTGAGTTTGGGACACTTGAATTGGATGAAATATTTGTCTAAGTGTATGAGAGGGTTTTGGGAAAAGTCTTGTATGATATGAAGGTTAAATATGGCTAAGTATTAGTATTTTTGCGTATGGAAAGAATTAAGCCCAAGACCTAAAAGCCTTGGAAAAAACTAATAAAACTAGGCACAAAAAACACACTGGCGCGCCCCTGAGCATCATGCTTGGGGCGCGAATCTTCACGAGAAATTGCTAACTTGGAAAATTGACTTGGGATTTGTTCCCTCTGAAATCAGAAATAGACCCATTCCGACCTAAATTTTTACCCCTAAATAGGAATATGAAGTCGAATTATTGATATCAAGCATGGATTTTGAGATATATGAAAATTACGATTCTGGGCACTTCCGAGGCACATTTTCAGGCACTTTTTTTGGGTCATTTCAGATGATATTTTTGACCAACTCCAAGGACATAATGACTTCTCAAGGATTAATCCTTAGTTCGGGTATCACCAAATGAATGTGAGGGAGTGTGACATTCCTAAGATGGCCTCCCGGACTAGGTATGGGCACTATGAGTTTGTGATTATGTCCTTCCGTTTGACTAATCCACTTGCCATCTTCATGAATCTTATGAATAGGGTCTTTAAAATCTACCTTGATTTGTTCTTTATGGTTTTTGTTGACGATATCTTGATCTATTCCCATAGTGAGGAGATGCATGTAGATTACTTGAGCATGGTGATGCAAATCTTGGGGGAGGAGAGATTGTATGCTAAGTATGAAAAATGTGATTTTTGATTGAAAGAGGTTGCTTTCTAGTCATGTGGTGTCGGCTGATGGCATTAAGGTGGATCTTAAGAACACAAAGGTAATTAGAAATTGGCCCAGACATTTGACTCAAATGGACATTATAAGTTTCTTGGGTTTAGCAAGTTATTACGAGAGGTTTATAAATTGGTTCTCTTCTATTGCTTCTCTTATGACTAAGTTAACCCTAAAGAAGGCAAAATTTGTGTGGACCGATGAATGTGAGAAAAGTTTCCAAACTTTGAAGGAGAAGCTTGTTTCTTCTGCTATCTTATCTCTACTGGAAGGGTTGGAAGGGTTTGTTGTGTATTGTGATTTCTTACGAATCTGTTTGGGTTGTGTTTTGATGCAAAATGGTAAGGTGATAACTTATGCCTCTAGGAAACTTAAGGTGCATGAAAGAATTATCCTACCCATGATCTTGAATAAGTTGTCGTGGTATTTGCTTTGAAAATTTGGTGTGATTATTTGTATGCGGTTCATGTTGATGTGTTTATCGATCATAAGAGTCTCCAACATGTGTTCACTCAAAAAGATCTTAACTTGAGACAAAGAAGGTGATTAGAGCTTCTTAAAGATTATGATATGAGTGTGCATTATCACCTCGGTAAAGCTAATATTATGGCCGATTCTCTAAGTAGGGTGTCTATAGGTAGCCTAGCATACGTTGATAATAGTGGCAAAGAAGTGGCTAGAGACTTCCATCAGTTGGCTAAATTGGGGCTTAGGTTGGAAGAAGTTTATAATGGTGGTATAGTGGTTGTTCATGCTTCTAAATCTTCATTGATTGAAGAGGTAAAAGCAAAACAAGATCTTGACCCCGCCTTGCTAAAATTTAAGGCATTAGTGAGAGATGGAAAGGTTGAGGTTTTCTCCCAAGGGGGAGATGGTGTTGTCACAACCCAAGCCTAGGGCCTAGACGTGACCAGCGAATGGGGAACCTGAAGGGACCCCAAACAAGCCTCATAGCATATCATTACACATACATAGTCGTGGAAGCAATTAAAATGACCATAATAGGAAAACATAAACAAGGGAAATTGGGACTAAGGGTAATGTCCATATTGTAACATCCAGGAAACCAGAGAGTCGAGGGTCAAATATAGATATACAACATGTCCAACAACACCTCTACTACATAGATAGGAGCGGGAGCCAAGACAAGCAACTTGGCTCACCCTCATAGTTAATACATAACCAAAAGAAAGATAGTCTTAATACATAGCTAGAGATCATATGCGATGTCTCCGAAATGGAGGAATCACCAACAATCTTGTAGGATAATCGAACTAGCCACGTGGAGGAGGAGGATGATCAAGCGGTGCTCCGGTTCCTACATGGTGACATCATGTAATCATAAAGTATATGTTAGTACATTTGAATATACTAAGTATGTAGGATGCAATGCAACAAGAGATAGGCACTATAGTAAAAA
Source organism: Solanum clarkiae (assembly GCA_011800125.2). Taxonomy (NCBI): domain Eukaryota; kingdom Viridiplantae; phylum Streptophyta; class Magnoliopsida; order Solanales; family Solanaceae; genus Solanum; species Solanum clarkiae. Next base: position 3,425 of record JAABOM020079936.1, on the reverse strand, counting down.
TGCATAGAGATAAACAATAGCTAGCATAGTAACAATATGAAATGTATGATTAATGCTTAAGTAAAACATACTTACATAGGACATAACATATGTGTAAGAAGTGACCATTAAACTATTGGTGGATCGTTACACCCTACCAGCCTTGGTGTTTGAGGTATAAACCCCATCAATAGTTTTGTGGATCATGGCATCCTACAACCAGTGGTGCCGGAGTACAAACCCTCTGATAGGTTGGTGGATCGTCGCACCTTACCAGCCGTGGTGCCAGAGTACAAAACTCCCGGTAGAGTTGATGGATAGTCACACCCTACCACCCATAGTGCCGAAGTACAACCCCCCAATAGGTTGATGGGTACGAACCCCTTGACAATTTTATCCGGCGCGCAATCCCCGAGTATGGCATGGTCAAATTCCAACACTATATAGGGAATACCATATACATACATTTATTTCGTCATCATTTCATCATCATATCATCAAGCTATGGTCATTCAACTCATCAGACATGCATTGGACCTTCACGTCTTCAAGAACCTATAACCGGATATTTTATCAAACACATAGAGGATGTGTAGTGCTAGTGTAAAACCATGAAATACAAGACTATTATCATGATATAAAATCCAATGTAAAACCATAAATAGGTACTTGGTAACTCCCTCAAGCAATATACATCAAAACCAATCACCAAATCTTAAGATAGATCAAAGATTCATAGCCCAAAACATAGTAAAACAGTCACAATTTCGTAAACCCTAACATAGTGTGCAATGATTTTCATAATAAGTAAGATCCATGCGTAAATCATCTCTAAATCATGGAAATTAACTAAAACAAAGCTTGGGTATCATGGGTGAAAGGAACCCATGAAAGAAACCCACATACCTTAGCTTTGGAGATGAACTTGATGAAAGTGGAGATGGAGACTTGAAGCTTGAGTGCAATCCTTATGATTTGAAAAGTGCTTTGAGACTTGAGTTTAGGACTAAAATATTTTGCCAAGTGTTTGAATGAGTATTGGAAATGTTTAGAATGATATGAAGGTGAAAAAAGGCTAAGTATTGGTATTTTCACGTTTGGGAACACTTAGGCCCAAAACCCAAAAGACTTGAACTGAGATAAAAAATCATTGGTAGAAAATTACACTGGTCTACGTCTGGTCCATGACATGGACCTATCGTGAAGGCAAGATTTACATAGGACTGCAACGTCTGCACTTCGCGGTACCATCGTGGATCGATTCTGGAAATAAAAAATTATGAAAAATGAAATTGGTAATCCTTTGCTCTTATATTGAGGTTATACCCATTTTCCACTCAAAATGACCCCCTAAACAAGAATATGAAGTTGGATTTTCGATATCACACATGAATTTTGAGATATATGAAAATTACGACTTTGGGCATATTCGAGGCACATTTTCGGGCACTTTTTAGGGTCATTACAATATCTCTCCCCTTGGGAACATTCATCCCTTAGTGTAAAAGAGACGTATATGAGATACACAAACATGACAATTTTAGCCCACATAGAGATGCAACAATGCACTTAAACACCATTTCAGAAAATCTTATCATAAGTGTAAAATCATCATGAACTTATCAATTTAAACATGAACATATGCAATGACATGAGGATGAACTTAAGACTTGAGATCATATCATTGACTTAGAACAATTCCTTAGGCTTGAGTGGAGTTAAAAAGGTAAGGAGATCACTTTTTCATGTCCGCTTGAGCCTCCCAAGTAGTACTTTCAACTTGTTGATTCCCCCAAAGGACCTTAACGGAAGCCACCTCTTTTTTTCTCAACCTCTTGACTTGGCTATCCAAAATCTGATTCGGAACCTCTTCATATATCCAATTAACTTCAACCACACCCATAACATCAAGAGGCACGATAGTATTTGGATCACCAACACATTCCCTCAACATAGACACATGAAACACCAGATAAACCAAATACATTTCGCTAGGCAATTCCTACTCATAAGCTACCTTGCCAACCCTTCTCGTCACCCTATAAGGACCCACATATCTTGGGCTCACCTTTACCTTCTTAACAAAATGGGCCACAACCTTTATGGGTGACACCTTCAGATAGACCCAATCATCAACTTTGAATTCAATCTCCCTTCTCCGCACATCGGTATAAGACTTTTAACAACTTTGGGCCATCTTCAACCTTTTTCTAATCATCCTAACCTTCTCAAGAACCTCCATAATTAGATTTGATCCTAACAAGGCCACCTCACTAACCTCAAACTACCCAATTAGTGATCTATAATGTCTACCATAGAGAGCCTCAAAAGGAGCCATATCAATGCTCGAATGATAGTTATTATTGTAGGCAAACTCAATTAACGGAAGATGATCATCCCAACTACCTTTAAGCTCCTACACATATTCTTTGAGCATATCCTCAAGGGTTTGGATGGTCCTTTCAGCTTGGCCATCTATTTGAGGGTGGATGGCGATAGAAAGCATAACTCTAGTACCAGGACCCCTTTGGAAGGACCTCCAAAAATGTGAGGTAAATTGAGCACCACGATCTGATATTATGGACAAAGGAATCCCATGCAACCTCACCAAGTCATGGATGTATAACCTTGCATAATCTTCAGCCCCATACGTGGTCTTAACTGGTAAGAAGTGAGCCAATTTTGTTATTCTATCAACCACAACCCAAATGGAATCGAAACCTTTTCTAGTCTTGTGCAACCCAACTACAAAATCCATATTAATCACCTCCCACTTCCAAGTAGAAATCTCTATGTTTTGGGTTAGGCCACCCGACCTTTGATGCTTGGCTTTGACTTTTTGACAACTATGACAACCGGAAATGAATTTGGCGATGTCCCTTTTCATACCTCCCCACCAATACACCTCTATAAAATCTCTATACATTTTGGTGGAACCGGGGTGAATAGAGTAAGAAGAGTTATGGTCCTCATAAAGGATCTTTTCCATCAAGCCATCGACATTCGGTACACACAACCTACCTTGGTGCCTAAGGGCACCATCTCCCCCCAGGAGAAAACATCCACCATGCCTACTTTCACCACGGCCTTGAATTCTAACAAGGAGGGATCAAGATCTTGTTTTGCCATCACCTTATCAACCAAAGAAGACTTAGAACCATCCACAACAACAACATCACCATCACCAACCTCCTCCAACCTAACCGCCCAATCTAGCCAACCAATGCACTTCCCTTGCCATCTTTTTATCACCACCATGAACATGAGTTAGGCTACCTATGGACATCCTACTCATGGCATCCGCCACCACATTTTCCTTACTCGGATGATAATTCACACTCGTATCATAATCTTTAAGAAGATCTAGCTACCTTATTTGCCTCAAGTTGAGATCTTTTTGAGTGAAGACATATTGGAGGCTCTTATGATCGGTGAACATATCAACA
>JAABOM020079926.1:0-32373 GCA_011800125.2 Solanum clarkiae | reverse complement strand
TTGCCCAAGACTAGAAAAGGTTTTGATTCCATATGGGTGGTGGTTGATAGGATGACGAAATCGGCTCACTTTCTACCGATCAAGACTACATATAGGGCTGAAAAGTATGCAAGGTTGTACATCCATGAGTTTGTGAGGTTACATGGGGTTCCTTTGTCTATCATATCGGACCGGAGTGCCTAATTTACTTCACACTTTTGGAGATTTTTTTCAAAGGGGTCTCGGTACCTAAGTTCACCTTAGTATGGCCTTCCACCCTCAAACGAATGGCCAAGCCGAAAGGACCATTCAAACACTTGTGGATATGCTTAGGGATTGTGTCTTAGAGCTTAAAGGAAGTTGGGATGACCATCTTCCATTGATTGAGTTTGATTACAACAATAGCTATCACTCTAGCATCAGTATGGCTTCATTTGAGGCTCTTTATGGGAGACGTTGTAGATCACTGGTGGGTTGATTTGAGGTTGGAGAGGTGGCTTTCAGATCTGGTTATGGAAGCTCTTGAGAAGATTAAGATGATTAGGGAAAGGTTGAGGACAACCCAAAGTCGTCAAAAATCCTATGCCGATGTGAGAAGAAGAGACCTAGAATTCCAAGTGGGTGATTGAGTTTATTTGAAGGTTTCTCCAACGAAAGGTGTATTTCGTTTCGGTAAAAAGGAGAGGTCGAGTCCAAGGTACATTAGTCCTTGTGAGGTGATTAAGAGGGTTGGCAAGGTAGCTTATGAGTTGAAGTTGCCTAGTGAAATCAATTCGGTCCATCCGGTATTCCATGTCTCTATGTTGAGAAAATGCATTGGTGATCCTAATGCAATTGTCCTTCTTGATGTTGTGGGTGATGTGGAGGATAACTTAACTTATGAGTAGATTCCGATTCAGATCTTGAATAGGCAAGTAAAGAAGATTAAGGAACAAAGAAGTGGCATCCGTCAAAGTCCTTTGGATGAACCAACGAGTTGAAAGTGCTACTTGGGAGGGCGAAGCGGACATGCAAAAGTGGTATCCTTATTTTTTCTACTCTACTCAAGCCTAAGGTACTAATTCTAATTCTCAAATGTGATTTCAAGTTCTACATTTCAGCCTCTATGTCACTCATATGTATTCATGTTTAAGTTGGTAAACTTATGATGATTTTACACTTATATTGAGGATTTGAAAAAAATGGTGTTTTACATGTTATATTGCATTCTCCTTGGGCTGATTTTTTCATGATCACTCTTATCTTTTATGTCTCGTTTACATTCAAGGACGAATGTTTCCAAGGGGGAGATATTGAAACGACCCCAAAAAGTGCCCAAAAACGTGCCTCGGAATGTCCAAAATTTCAATTTCCATATATCTAAAATCGATTTGTTATTTCAAAAATATGACTTCATATTTGTGATCAGGGGGTCAAACTTAGGTGAAAAAGGGTCTAACCTCAATTTAAGAGCGAAAAAATAATAATTATAAATTTTTAAGGGACGATTTCCAATTAGCTGTTCGCGATGCTCACGTGACGTGCCTTGGGCGCACTTTAGTAAAAATCCCTCTTCGTGTCCTCTCCATGATGTATCGATGTGTTTTTCGCCTAGCAATTTTCTTGTGCAGCTCAAAATATTTTAAGTGTTGGGCCCAAGTTTTCCAAACGTGTTTTTATCTATACTTAGTCAAATTTCCCCCTTATATCATCCTAAACATTTCTCAATACTCCCCAAAAGACTTAGCCATACTTTCACTCCAAATTCCAAGATTCAAAACCCTCATCTGGATTTAAGGATTCTCTTCAAGCTTCAAGTCTCCATTGTCAACCTTCACTAAGAACTTCTCCAAAGCTAAGTTATGTGGTGTTGAACCATTGGGTCCTTCCACCCATGGTGTCTAAGCCTCATTTTTGCTAATATTATATGATTTAAAGTTGATTTTACATGTGGATCTTATACATTGAGACATGCACAGTGATTTTTATTCATGAAAGTGTAGTTGTTTTAGCATCTTTTGAGCTTTAAATCATGGATCTAATATTGGATTTGATGAGGGGTTTTGATATGAATGTCTTGGGGGTGTTGCAAGGTGTTGATTGATGGTTTTACAATAGATTTTCATGCATGAAATTTCATCTCTAAATTGCATGGCCTTTTACCCCATTTCACACCCTATAAGTGTTTGATAAAATGTCCAGTTATGATTTCATGAGGAAATGAAGGTCCTAAGCATGAGATATGATATGAATGATGTTATGATGATTAAATAAGCTAATGTATATGATTATTCCTATATGAAATGTTGCACTAGAGTCTATGATAAATCCTATATAAAGTGTTGCATTAGACCATGCCCGATCCGGGGGGACAAGAGCCTGGGTAACCAAGTTGGGGGTTTATACTCATCAACCATACAAGGGGTTTATACTTCGTCACCATGTTGGTAAGGTGTGATTACCATCAACCATGTGAGGGGTTTGTACCACACAACCACCAAGGGTTTATACCTTGAATAACTAGCGTGGTCTCTTCTACACATATGATATTCTATATGTCATATTGCTATATTATGCCTATTGCCTATTGTTATGCATGTTGACGATGAAGCTTATCTCTTGTTGCATTGCATCTCATATACTTAGTACATTCAAATGTACTAATGCATACTCTTGCTACATGATATCACCATGTAGGAACAAATGCCCAAGTTGATCATTGTCCTCCTCCACGTGGCTAGACAGTGCTATTCCAAGCTTGTTGATGAGTCCTCCATTTAAGAGACTTTGGTTTATGTTTCTCCTCTTATTTATGTATACTATCCTATGTTCTACTTGATTATGTGGGTAACCCTGGTTACTTTGTCTTGGTCCCTGCTCTATCTGTGTATGCAGAGGTGTTTGTTGGACAAGTTATGAATTTATGGTATGAGTTACGATTCCTTGTCTCTTGATCTTTATCCCCAATGCCCCATTCTATTCTACATATCTTTTATATGCCTCCGCGACTAAGGATGTGTAGTGACAAGTTAAGAGGCTTGTTTAGGGTTCCTTCGAGTTCCCCATTCGCCGTGTCACGTCTAGGCCATAGGACTGGGTCGTGACAATCTATCTCATCCTCACATAGTTGAATATCTCATCCAAGACTCCAACCTCATTCGTAAAACCAAGATTCTGAGTTCATGACTACAAATCATGCTTGAATGTTGTTTTTCTTTTCCAGATTTCTTCATCTCTTGGACAATTCAACTGGCATTCTTTCTATTTTTAGGTACTATTTCTTTCCTGATGTGGGATTCTTGCATCTATATTCTATGTGTTATATTAGAAGTGTTTTTTCATTAATAGCTTTGGATATGATTTCTTTGAAGTAGTGGCTGGGTAGCCAGATTTTTTTCTTCCACTTGATTGCGGATTTGGGCTGACTGATACTGAGAAAGGTATGGTTATCAACTGAGGAGGGAATCTGTGAAAGCATGTTTATGATTAGTGAAACATTTGGTTTCTTAGGTGGCTCATTCAGCTGTTAAAAGGACCACATTTCAAGTCACTTCCTTTGATTATAGGATGAAATGGAATCAAATTAAGTTGATTATAGGATTGTTTGTAACTCTAATGGACATCACATGGCGTGATTCAAATTAATTAGGGACCTACAGAATAAAAAGCCAATTGAGAAACTTAGGTGAAACTTCATCTAACAAAAGCATCTAATTTCAAAGATTCAGTTGTATAATAGCTTAGCGAAATTTTCTACCTTAGTCATTGTTGGAACTCATAAACTTTAACTTGAGGTCGTTGTTGGAACTCATAATACATTAATACCTCAGTTCCAATGCTGAAAAGTTCAATTTCTATGATACCAGATAGACTTAACAGTGAGTTTTTTGCCAAGTTGATGCCTGCTGCAACTCCAAAATAATTATTCATGTCTATTACTGATGATTGTACAAGATGATATAGTCCAATCTAACTTCTTTTTTCTATTTTGTAATAGGTAAACATGACATCTCAAAATGATGAGAATTTGCCCGCTTCATCTTCTAATGCTATTTCCTTAGAGGCTGAGAACCCGAGGCCTCCACAAATTGATAAAGTTGTTCAATCGGGAAAAAGAAAAATATATTCTAAAGTATGGAAGTATTTCAAATTGGTGTATGTTAATGGTATTCCATATGGTCAGTGTAAGTATTGCAATTCTCTACATAAAAATGCTAAAAACTGTGGGACAAAGGCTACGTGGGATCATATGCCTAAGTGTCCTAATAAGCCAATAAGTGAGGGTGATACAGGGGTGATGATGACTGACACTATTTTGATCAAGATGTTTCACGTAAACAGTATCCACTCTCTATAGTTGATCATGTGGGATTTAGAAACTTTGTTGCGAGTCTTCAACCTATGTTAAAGAAGGTTTCAACAAATACGATAAAAAATGACATAATGAAAATTTTTGATTATTTGAAATAAAAAATTTCTCATTTGTTGGATAAAGTCACGAGTAGAATTGCAATAGCAACCGATAGGTGGACTTCAAATAGCAAACAAAAAAGGATTAATGGCTATCACTGGGCATTTTATTGATGATTCATGGAGTCTTCAAAGTCATATTTTTAGATTTGTTTATGTTCCCGCTCCACATGATAAAGATGCTTTATGTGGTGCTTTGGTTAATTATTTGTTAGATTGAAATCTTGGACGAAGAATATCAACTAAAACAATTAATAACTCTAGCACTAACAATGCAATGATGAGAACCTTATTGGATAAGAAACTTAATAAAAATAATTTGTTATTAGATGGCTGAGTGTTCATGTACGTAGTGCCCCACACATCTTAAATTTGATTGTTCAAGAAGGGTTAAAGGTGATAGGAGAAAGTATTACCAAAGTACGTGATAGTGTCTATGAGAGATTTGAAGAAGCTGGACATCTTTTACGTTGTTCTTGTAAGAAAAAATTGGATTATGATTGTCCTACTCGTTGGAATTCAACATATTTAATGTTAAGAACAACACTGGAATACAAAGAAGCATTTAAGAAGTTTAGTCTAACTGACTCAAATTATAAGTCATATCCAACTGAAGAGTAATGGAGTGATGCAGAAAATGTTTGTGGCAAGCTCAAACTCTTTCACCATATTACCGAACAATTTTCAGGAACTCAATATCCAACTTCTATTCAATACTTTGCAAAAGTTTGTGAAATTAAGATGGAGTTGGACGATTGGGTGAAGAGCTTTAATCTTTTGTTTAGCCCTATGACATCTGTGATGTTATTGAAATTTCAAAAATATTGGGATGATGTGCATGTTGTGATGGGTGTAGCTGCAATCTTTGATCCAAGATATAAGATGAAGTTGGTAGAGTTCTTTCTTCCACAAATTTATGGTGAAAATACTTCAACTAAAATTCAAGAAATTCAATCTCATTGTTATGATCTCTCATGATTATAAAAGTAGACCATCTTCTCCAAGGGAGTCATTTGAAGTATCTAGTTCTAGTGAAGTTTCTAATCATATTGAAGGTGACAGACTATCGAGTTTTGGTAGACTTGTTGCTTTGAGTCGAGCTATCATGGAGACAAGATCCGAGTTGGATTTACATTTAGAAGAAAGTTTGCTACCTCGGAGTCCATCATTCGATAACTTGAGTTGGTGGAAGACAAATGGATTGAAATTTCCTACTTTGCAAAAGATGGCTCGTGACCTCTTAGCCATTCTTGTGTCAACCGTTGCTTCTAAATCAACATTTAGCACTAGTGGGAGGTTGATTAGTCCGCATCGTAGTAGATTGCATCCTATTACATTGGAAGCTTTAATGTGTGCTCGCACATGGTTATGGAATGAAATAAATGGTATGTATTACCTCATCGTCATTTATTAGTTATTTAACTTTAAATAGTATACCGATACATTAAAGTATTATAATTTTTTCTCTAGGTTCAACTTCAATAATTGATAGAGTTTTATGTCGAGTGTCGATTGACGAAGAGAAAAAGCTAATGCTTGTTCATGTTAATGTTTCCTCTTTCTGTAGGATGGAACTTCGATTACTTTAAAGGTCTGATGCTCCTTCTCTGATATTTGATAGTTGCTGCTATTTGAAGCTCATGGTCTTTGATTCATATCCTCTTTTGGTGTTTGTTTCAACTGATAACATCTGATCCCGTCACTGACACACTGCTATTCTATTCTAATCTACTTTGTTTTTGTTCAGTCCTTGAGCACTTCTTCTGCAGTTAAATAAAATAAGTAAATAATTGGTTAATCATTTTTGGACGTTAGACGCTTTCTTCTGGTTAATCTTAGATTCCTCAAGAAGTTGAGATATTTGAATACTGTTATTCTTTGAGATGACAACATCAAGTTGGTGTTTGGTGTAGAAAGGGAAAAGGGAATGCAAGAGTTGTTGAAAGTTTGATCAATTAGAGAAAGCTTGTGCCATCTTTTAGCAGGAGAAGTAGGAGATTCTCCTACGGAGAAGATGGCTTGATAAGCTTCTCATAGATAATGGATACAAGTGGATGTGCAACTGATCCCATTTTGATCGCTACTATTAAATGACAACCACCTTTTTCTGGATATGTTTCTGCCTTTGCAGTTCAGCACTTATATAACAGTCAGATTTTGTCACTAAAAGGGCTTCTTTGGTTTTGGTTGGTAAAAGGTGTGCTAATAACAAAAGGAAGGCCTTCTTTAGTTTTGGATTGTATTGGATGCTGAAATTATTAATTGTGATTGAAATTTGATTATTATAGTACTTGAGGTCCTAATTCTTGAACTATATATGTTTCCAGAACAATATTATTACTAATATGAAGTATTTTATGTTGCCTGGTTGAGTATTTGCGATACTTGAAGTCCTATGAATTATATATTCTGCTTGAAATCTAATAGGTTTCTAACACGACATGTAGTACTTATCAAAAAGAACCTGAATGACATGCTGAACTAACTTCTTGCTTTGGCTATTTTATTTTTGTAGCACTTCATATGGCGTCAGCAAATGGGCATCGTGGTATCGTAGAATATCTTATTCATAATGGAGCAACGAGTGGACTGCCTCACTTATTTACATTATTACATATCTAAACATATGTTCAGGTTTACATTCTTGTTGATATGATCTAACGGTCTCTCTTTAATGAATAAGCATTGTTATTCGTTTCGCTGAAAACTGTGTTTGTACACTTGAATGCATTTCCGATCATTGGGCAAAGAAATACTTTTTGTAAAATTTGAGTTAGACATTGGGGTACTCTCTGACTATCAAAATTTATTCCCTTTGGAGTGGATCTTTAACTATATGTTTAGATACACATTTAGTGATGAAATTTGATTAGTATTTTAAAATTTTCTTTAAATTGTGCACTTCTCTTCAAAGTATATCCAGTATAGTATATCCAAAAATTGTGCACTTCTCTTCAAAGTCTATCCAGTATATCCATTACAGTTTCTCATGATATTTTGTATATATGTTGCAGATGGTTACTTCTTTGATCTCCTCTGCTTGTTCATTGATAGAAGTGACCTTATGAAGTTGGTTTCCTGGATTACTTCTGCAATCTCATCGGTTTGTGGATAAAACTGGAAACAAGAGTTTATTTTGCTACAATTTCTTCTTTTTACGTCAAAATATTAATTTGTTTGTGGATAAAGCTAGAAACAAGAGTTTAAGATAGAAAGCTGGAAGCACTTTTCTGCACAATTGTTTATTTTTGCTACAACTAATCAATTGGTTTCGTCTCAATCTGTACATTTAGATATAACAATTTCTATTATTTCTTGATATTGCATTGTTATTGTAAATAGTGCGGGGCAGGATAGGGCTTAACAGGGCAGTGCAGGACAATCTACTTCAATGATGCTAAATGGGGCAAGGCAGGGTGGGTCATAATGTTAATAGGTTAAAGCTTTCCTCGCCCCAACCCGCCCTAAACTACCCTATATACATCCCTAATGTTGGGGTTCCGTAAAAGTGTGACTATTTATGCATGTTTTGAGTTATGAATCCAAGATCTATAATGAGTTTTGATGAGGGGTGTCAATATATTTTGCAAGGTGGTGTTACCAAGTGACGGTGGGTTGATTTACTCCAAGATTTTTTTACATGATTTCACTCTTTAATTGCATGGTTTTACACTAACATTACACACCCACCAAGTGTTTGATAAAATATCTGGTTTATGGTTCTTGATCTATAGATGGACCATTGCATGTCCTATCACTTTAGATTTTATGATGATGTAAGGATGGTATATATGTGTTGATTTCATGAAAAGTATCTATAGTATTGCAACTTGACCACACCTAGTTGAGGGGGATGCTAGACCTCAATCACCATAGATGGCGGGGTGCAATCCACCGTCAACCGATTGAGGGATTGATACCTCAATCGACATGGATGGCAGGGTGTAACCACCATCAAATAATTGAGGGGTTGATACCTCAATCACCATGGATGGCGAGATGCAATCCACCATCAACCAATTGAGGGGTTGATACCTCAATCACTATGGATGGTGGAGTGTAACCACCATCAACCAATTGAGGGGTTGATACCTCAATCACCATGGATGGCGGGGTGCAATCCACCATCAACCAATTGAGGGGTTGATACCTCAACCACCATGGATGGTAGGGTGTGACAATCCACCATAATGTTAATCTCTTACTACACATGTAATATGTTCTATGTAAGCATGTTTTACTTCAAGTATCACTCATGCATGCCATATTGCTATATGCTTATTTATTTCCTAATTATGGATTTCGATTATGTTGCTTATCTCTTGTTGCATTGCATCCTACATGCTTAGTACATTCAAACATGCTAACGTATACTCTATTCCTACATAATGTTACCATGTAGGAACCAGAGCTCCTCACGATCATCCTCATCCTCCCTGTGGCAAGTACTACCTCTACAAAGCAAGTTGGTGAGTCCTCAATTTCTGGGATAATGTCTTTGATCTTATGCTATGTATAAAGACTCTCTTTCCTTTATTTTATATTTTGACTATGAAGGTGAGCCTGGTTGCTTGTCTTGGCCCCCGCTAAGTTCTATGTTTAGAGGTGTTATTGAACAAGTTATGTAATGATGCTCTATGCTTGACTCCCTTTGACTCTTTAGATGTTCTGTGAAATGAAGGATTTTCCCTAGTCCCTTTGCCCTTATTTCTATTCTCTTATTATTTTTTAATTGTTTCTGCAACTAAGGATGTGTAGATGATAAGTTAAGAGGCTTGATTGGGGTCCCTTCGGGTTCTCCATTCACCATGTCATGTCTAAGCCCTAGGCTTGTCGATTCGAGGTCTAGAATGAATAAGTTTGTGATGGGTGTTTCCAATTTGGTGAATAAGGAGTGTCGTGCCGCTATGTTGATTAGTGATATGGACTTGTCCCACCTCATGACTTATGTCGAATAATTGCAGGGGAAAAAGTTGAGAAAGAGGAGAAATGGTGAGGCCAAGAAGGCTCGTTTTGGTGGTAAGTTCCAATGGCCCAAGGGTGGCCGGCTTCATTAAAGCCAAGGGTCTTCTCATGCTCCTAATAGATGATTTGCCAATGACTACCCTAGGGCCCAAGGTGATGGTTGTGTGGTGCCTAATGTATATGTCCAAAATGTGGTAGGGGTCATGGTGGCCCATGTTTGAGAGACACCAATGCTTATTTTGGTCGTGGAGAAGTTGGTCACAAGAAGGTTGATTGTCCTTAGAATTAAAACAAGGGTAACAATGTTCGTCCACAAGGCCGAGGTGCTAATGCGGTTCCTTTGGGGAGAGGAGGCCAACAAGGTGGTGCCCCAAGGCACAATCGATTCTATGCACTCCAAGGGAGACAAGGGGTTGATGAAGTGCCCGATGTTGTCACCGATATGTCAAAAGTCTTTAATTTTGATGTGTATGCATTGATAAACCCAGGTGCCACTCTTTCTTTTGTTACCCCTCTTATTGCCAAAAAGTTTCATGTTGAGCCTGAATCGTTGTGTGAGTCTTATGAGGTGTCTAGTCTCATTAGTGCATCTATTATTGCTAGAAAGATTTATAGAAATTGTCCTGTTTGCATCTTGCATAAATATTGCCTCGTGATCTTGTTGAGTTGGATATGGTCGATTTTGATATTATTCTTGGGATGGATTGATTGAATGCATATTATGCCTCTATTAATTGTAGAACCCATAAGGTCAAACTCCAATTCCTAAGTGAACCCATCCTTGAGTGGGAGAGTCATGATGTAGCGGTCAAGGATAGGTTTATCTCTTGCATTAAAGCCCAAAAGTTGATCATCTCTGAGGGGTGTCTCTATCATCTTGTGAGGGTTAGGGATGTTGAGTCCAAAGTCTTTCCTATAGAGTCGGTTCCGGTGGTAAATGAGTTCCTTGATGTATTTCCTAGTGATGTACCCAGTGTTCCTCCCGAAAGGGAAATGGATTTTGGTATAGACCTCCTTCCCAATAGTCTACTAATGTGCTGTCAAAATACAACACATTTGATGCCTAATATAATGGATTTTGGAAGTTCTTAATGCGACTTTTTATGGATATTGTGTTTTTGTGTTGTTATTGCAGAAAAGGTAGGCTGGCATGATTTTGGAGGAAAATTGTAGATTTTGCTGAATCACAGGATATACGAGCTTACCTATGAGTCATAGCATAAACTACGAGTCGTATGGTGATCTCGTAGCAAGAAACAAGGATCAAAAATAAAAAATTTGCTAAGTGGAGGTCAGCCTTACGAGGCCATCCTACGAGTCCTAGGTTTCACTACGACTCGTATAGGTGGACTCGTAGTAGGAAACAGAGAGCCAAACTTTGGACCAAAAAACTGAAGGCCTAGACTACGAGAGGAGCACACGAGTCGTAGCCCAAGCAACGACTCGTACCAGTGGGTCATACCAGTTGAGTCCAAAATGCCAAGAACCTGATACGAGACTCCGATTACGACTCGTAGGTGACCTACGAGTCATACCTATGAGGCGTACCAGCTGCCAGTTGTCTTTTCTGTGTAATTTTTAGGGTTAATTTGTAAACACTATAAATAATTTAAGTTAGGGTTTTATTTGGGAGATCCCAGATTGTGAACATTGAATGTGCCTTTCAATATTCTCTAAAGAATATTTTAGGGTTTTAGAATAGATTTTCATTTTCTCTTGAAAAACTCACTTTTGGGAATTGCAAATCTTGCTTTGTACTCATTATCAATCTATCAAGCTTTTGGTTTGCAACTTATGGTGTATTCACTCTTCATTGCTTTAGGTAAAGTTCTCAATGATGTCTTGTATTTACATTTTTGTTGGTTTTGCCTAAGACATGAGTAGCTAAGCACCCACAACTTGGGGTTGTGGAAACCGTGGGTAGTTGACTTGAGATGACCTAAGTTTATTGCATTTCTACAATTGGGATTTTGCATGTATTGTCTATTTCTCTTCATTATGATTGTTGTTTGCTGGTGGTCAACACCAAACCCCGCCTACTTTTACGATCCCGATCAAGGTAGTGACAAATAGGAAAAGGGAAGTAGATGACAGGATTCCATTGACGTGTTCTCGTCTAATTATCCAAATCTTACCAAGGGGAGGTTGACTGGGACAATAGGTAACAGTTGGTTGGCATACCATGGTTGTCGACCAAGCGCCATGGTGAATTTCGATCTTCACCTTCACAAGAGGGCTGGAAGAACCTAAGTTATCATCCTGCATGCAAATTTTCAATTGTCGTTATGTTGTTTAGGGTAATCAAGTTAATGAACTATGGGAAATATGATTCCCAATTTGTCCCTAAAATTGAGTGTTTTCTCACGTCGTAGAGATTTTAGTTATCGATACTCGAAATGATTGATAGTGAATTCTTGTAGTCAAACCCTGTATTCCTTATGGATTCGACCCTAATCTTCAGTTAGGTTAATTGCTGGCAGCGACCGCTTTCTATTGGAGCATGAACATCATAAAATTTATGGCGCCGTTGCCGAGGAATACAACTAGGTTTTGACTTGATTTCACTATTTTTAGTTCAAGTATTAATTTCTAGAATCTCTTGTACTTTATTTTTATTTTTACTTTTGTTGTTTAGCTTATTCACAGGTTAGTTGGCACCATGACCGAACAAAAGCTCTACATTGCAAGTGAATTGATGAGACCTTGCAGAGACGGGTCTTGTTCTATGGGCAAGAATCCGAAGATCCCCCAGCTCATCTACAACATTTTACCCAATTGTTCAATGGGGTGCTTGGGACAAGATTCCTGCTTGGGAGACCGTGGCTCTCCTAATCTTTCCTATGACTCTCAGGAGTGAAGTGGCGGAATGGTGGTCAATTCTCCCACCATATGTTTGTTCTAGTTGGGGGGGTGCAGAGAGTCTTCCTCATGAACTTCTATAAGGGGCCAACAAGCAAGAGCTACAAGATAACATCTGCAATTTTAAAAGGGTGCCAGGAGAATCTTTGGCAGCAGCCTGGGAAAGGTATAAGAAGTGTTTGGCAAAGAACCGGAACCATTGCCTGACTGATGATGAATTGGCGGCTATTTTCTATCGAGCACTAACCTCTGAACAGCAAGGTCATTCTGATGCCTTATTTTGAGGAGAGTGTTGGGCATTTCTGAGGCAACCATTCAGCCAAATTGCCGAATACATAGATAAGTTGTCTGCTATCACCCAAGTTTATCAGCCGCTGCAAAAGCAGCTAGTTCCATCCACTAGTACATTAGAGGGAACCCCAAGTGCTACTAGAAAAGAGAGTACACCTAATTGGCTCAGGTTACCCCACCAGCAATGCATCAGTGATGAACTCTCAAGGATTAAGTGTATGCTTGAGCAAGTGCTTATCAAAACCAATTCAATAAGAAGAGGTTGTACAAGAGATAAACTTTGATGTCATCAAGGTGAACTATAAGGTGGATCAACAAGCAATGGAAATACAGAGACTTGATGATAGGGTTGAGCAACTAGCAACATGATTAGAACTTGTGTAAAGAGACCGGAGAAGGGGCCAGAGGAGTAAAGATGAGACTCCATAAACCCATGGGGAATTCTGAGTACTCATCGTGACAAAGTCGAGCCACGATGTTAAACAAGGCGCTTCTTGGGAGGCAACCCAAGTATCTCTTATATTTTTGGACTGCTTAAGTTTATTTCATTTGTTTGGATTGTTAGGTAGTGGTTTGATGTTTGTTTTGATGTGTTGAGACATTGAATCAGTTGTATTATTCTATACATTGGTATACATTTAAGTGTGATTTGAAACTGACCAAAAGCTAAAGAGTTAAAGAAAATAGCACGTGGAGCAGCTTCTACGAGCAGGCCTATGAGTCGTAACGAACTCTATGACTCGTAGTCATGCCTTGTAGAGGGAAACAGTGAGAATTAAAAGTTGGCACACACACTACGAGCCAACCTTACGATTTGTAGAACCCTTTATGAGTCATAAGTGGGGTTCGTAGTACCTAGGTAGGGATTTTGAAATTTTTCTAAGGGTTGGGTCTGCTACGAGACCAAGACTTATGAGTTTTAGGACACCCTATGACTCGTAGTTAGGATCAAAACCGATCAGCGGAATTTTAAAAGATGACCCGATTTGGTATATAAAAAGTCAAATGTCAATTGAACCCTAATTTTCCCATTTTTAAATGGTTTCTTCTCCCCAAAGCTTCCCTATAACTCCTTTCACCTTCCCTAACCGAATTTCCCATCAACCACCATCAGAATCCGGCGAGTTTTCCAGCAAAACATTGCTAGGGTTTTGGCTTTCTCCTTATTCTCTCATTACATCTCGTTGATCTTCATTTACTCCTTGTTAAATTTTCATGGTTAAATTTGGCACATTCATGTTGTGATCCTTGAATATTATTGAATGAGTGTTAATTTTTCGATCATAGTGAGTGCACACATGAGAAAATGATTGTATGAGGATGCGAATTGAGGTTTGGGCCTGTTAAACTCCCTAGCATGATTTTAAATGGTATGACTACTCTTGTTGGGTGGTTATAATGTTGACATGCTGATCATTTGAGTCTAATGCATGATTGTTGGGGTGATGATTTTTCAAAATCATATCGGCGTTGTAATATGGGAATATTGGTGTGTCCAAATATGCTGGTTCATGATACCTATGTTTGGAATTATTGTGAACTCTCTTAAAATATCCATTTTTGTGTATTGTTGTTGATCATTATGCCTTGGAGACCAGTGAATCTTGGGTATTTCATGAAAGTAATTGGGGGTTGTTTAACTGAGGGGTACTAGTTGGTTGTGTTGTCATAATTCATAGTGGTTTTAATTGTGTCTGGAAGGTTGTAGGCACCACAGGTGGGTTTTGTTTTCTGCCACGAGGAACCACTACGAGTTGTAGGTCACCCTACGGTTCGTAGTGGCCCCTCGTAGGAGGTACCATTCACCTGAGGTTCCTTAACACTTACCATATGAGATCCACCTACGACTCGTAGTGCCCACTAAGAATTGTAGTGAGGGACTCATAGAATCTGCCTTATTTTAAATTGTATCCTGTTCCTAACTACGAGCCCAGATTAAGACTCATACATCATCCTATGAGTCATACCTAAGGCTCGTATCTATGAAAAGAATGTCATCTTCCAGGTACCTCAGCACTACGAGGCTCTTATATGACTCGTAGGTCTTTCTACGAGTCATACCTATGCCTCGTACCTACAAATCTACAATTGAATCAATGCACTGTGCTTGAGTTTTCTTTTAGTGTTTAGGTTACTATTGTTAATTTGTCTTTGTAGTTTCTATCTGTTTCAAACACTATAGTGCTCATGTTGTATTTTTGGGTTGAATTTCAGGTTATATGGATCCAAAGGCTAGAAAAGAAGCTACTAAAGCTCCGGGAAGATGGTTGAGGGATGACCCACCTGATGATGAAAAATCTGAGGGCTCTGTGAAGTTCACAGAGTCCTGATAGATCCCGAAGCAAATGTACCTCAGACTAGAGTCTGTGTCGCACTAATACTGATTGAAGTCACTAGTCCCTCTCAGTCTGAAGAGGAGGGCAATGAAGATGGGTTGGATGATGGCATTTCACTTTTAGAGTCGGGGTCCATTGAGGCATCTCATACCCAACCTAAGTGGACTAAGTCTCAACCTCCGGAGGATCCTACTGCTACTGTCACTTCCATAGACCCTAGAAATACCAGATAGTGTGTTCCACGCATGAAGGAAATATATGACAAAGGGTTGGAACCAAAGGGTCCAGGAAGGCTTGTCCGAAAATTCCATAAGGAATCAAGACTCAATATCCTGAATTGAGTAGAGTGCGTAACTTGGAGGCAGAGATCAACCATCACGGGCTTGCATGGTTGTCACAAAAGTTAGGCAAGTATGCCCATATCTAGTTCAGGAATTTTATGTTGCCTATTATGCCATGATTCTCCAAGATCTTCCTCGAGGGAAGAAACCTATAGAGCGACCAAGGTTGCGAGAAGTTCTAGTGCTGGGTGAAGTTTTTCATATTTCACAGGAGACTATCTTCGGGTTCAGTTCAGGCCAAACTACATAGTACCTCGGTCCATCACAGAGTACGATGATAGAATTGCAAAAATGAGGAAAGCGGTGAGCGAGAAGAATTTGGATATGAAGACAGAGTTGCTCAGGTGGATAGCTAACCAGATATGCGAGGAGGGTTTTGAGCCGACATGGGTTACAAACCATGCTGATCCAATTGTGAAATCCAACCTCTCATTCTGAGCCAAGTTTTGGTGGTCTATTATCCGTTGAAGCAGCAAGCCCATCTTTACAGATAATGTGATCACCTTGGAGAGAGTTGTAAACTAGCTAGCATTCTAGCTAGCTACGATATTGATTGGGCCCGAGTAATGGCCGAGCAGATCCACGAGTCGCCGATTCGTACTCAGACCTCATTACCTTGTTCGATCCTGATACATAGACTGTGTAATGAGGCAGGGGTACGTGTCTCCCTTCACTTGGACCTACATGTAGAGGCTCTGGACATCATGGATCCCAGCTTAATCAAGGATGATAAGAACCTGGTGGTCCTACTATGTGCAGCTCCTCCAGCCATCCCAGATCCATTCTCGGTTGAGACCTCGACTCAGGGCTCGACTCCAGCTACCACCGGTACTACTCCAGCCACAACAGATCCATCACTGTTGAGATTGAGTCTATGCCATGCTCTAGTACTCTAGCACTAGTATCAAAGATTGGGGAAGTGAATTTGGGTGATTACAAAGGAAAGGGTCCATTTAGGCTCAACTTTTGATTCTAGAGGGGAAATTTCATTTGGTTGGTCTAGTTTTGGCCAAGTGACTATTCAACAACGGTGTAAGATCACCTCCTAATCCAGTCATTCAATCATTTTAGTGGGAATAACCAGGCAAGTTCTATCTCACAGATGCATCGATTGAATTATGCAATAAGCTCACACACACATGGCACATCTTCTACACTAATTAGTACAAAATCACATAGACTTGCTTCATTCATCAGAATGCCAAGCATACATAAATAATACTTACCAGCAATCATACAGGTTAGTCAGGGTGAGATGCAAACACATATAACTTTAACATTCTCAACATGGAACATTACAAAAATCAACACAATGGCAACCCTAGACTTCTGTGAACACTCATATTTACACAAATATTATGACCTTAACATGCCAGTTCTACTAGATAATATACTTGAGAGAAAAGAAATATTGCAAGAAAAACTCTGAAGTGTCAGGATGCCCCGCCCCCTCCAAAAAGACAGTGTAGTGCCCTCACTGCAATATAACACACGTTAATGAACAAATAAGGGAAAGAACATACCTGGGACGCCCTAATGGGACCAGACCCTCCTACAGTATCTTCATCAGCATACGTAGCACCATATCCAAAGGTGCTACTGGAGGCTCCTACTTGTGCCGTCTCTTCGGCTAGCCATTCTCGTTCTGCCCGTTCAGCTGCTGCTTGGCGCTGGGACCTGGCGGCCTTGCCCATCTGCTGCTCTTCTTCATTCTGTAGGTCACATGGATGACTTTTTTGATGGTCGCGTCGCTTACCCTTGTCCTTCATCTTGGGATGATCAGTAGGTTGCGCGGTTGCATCAGATGGGGCTGGTGGCGCACCCCATATCTCATCCAGAACTGGTGCCGCGGGGACATTGAATAGGCTCATCGACGACTCTGAAGGCGAGGCTGGTGCAGGGGCCTGGTACTGTGCAGTGAGCTTAGCAATATGAGCCTTCATACCATTCTCTGTCTGAACTAGATTCGTCATTTCATCCCTAGTCATACTCTCGAACATTCTATGGAAGTATCCCTCTGAAGTGCTGACTTGGCTCTACAAAGTGGTGGAATAGAACTCTTCAACTATGGCGGGCCCATAGTACCCAGGTGGTTGCGCCATCTAACAAAACTTATATGAGTCAAAAATATCGCTGATATCTGGACCTCTGTCAAGTTGGTCAATGATGACCGAACTTTCAGAATTTTTGGCCGCTATTTGAACCCCCCAGGACCTTTTGTTAGTCCGTTAGTGTAGATATCCTTAGTTCATGGGACTATCAACTTACCTCTCAGAAAGATAATAAGTGTCCTGGCAGTTTCAGGGTCCATCATCTTGGAGACTGCAAAATGAATAGCCTCGTCATCTGTCACGACCTAAGTCTAGGTCCTAGACATGACACGGCAAATGGGGAACCCAAAGGAACTCCAAATAAGTCTC
Source organism: Solanum clarkiae (assembly GCA_011800125.2). NCBI lineage: Eukaryota > Viridiplantae > Streptophyta > Magnoliopsida > Solanales > Solanaceae > Solanum > Solanum clarkiae. The sequence continues at coordinate 14,733 of JAABOM020079926.1, read as the reverse complement.
TTAACTTATCATTACACATCATTGGTCACGGAAGCATATAAAAGACAAAAAAGAGTAATAATATGGGCAAAGGGACTAAGTGAGAAGCTTGCATAACATCATAGTCAAAAGGTAAGGAGTCAAAGCTCATATCATAGATACATAACATGTCCAACAAACACCTCTAATACATAGATAAGTGCTCACCCTCATGGTCAAAATAGAACATAAAGAAGAATGTCTCAATACATAATAAGAGTAACATAGACTAAGGTCCCTGAAGTGGAGGACTCACCCACTAGCTTGAGTAGTACCGAACTAGCCATGTGAAGGAGGAAGATGATTAACTTGGGCTCCGGTTCCTGCATGGTGATATCATGTAGGCAAGAGTATGCGTTAGTACGTTAGAATATACCAAGTATGTAGAATGCAATGCAACAATAGATAGGCATCATAATCAAAATGTATAACATTAATCAATGGGCATAATATACAATATGACATTTATGATCAATGCTTAAGTAAAACATGCTTAAGTAAGTCATGCTCATATAGGATATCATATGTGTAGAAGAGACCAAACTAGCTATTCAAAGTATAAATCCCTTGGTGGTTGTGTGGTATAAACCTCTCACATGGTTGATGGTAATCACACCTTACCAACACGGTGACAAAATATAAACCCCTCGCATGGTTGATGAGTATAAACCCCCAACATGGTTACCGGGGCTCTTGTCCCCCCAGATCGGGTATGGTCTAATGCAACACTTTATCTATAGTATATTGATATATATAAACTCATTTCATCATCATATAGTCATTCATATCATATCTCATGTTATGGACCTTCAAATACTCAAGAAACCATATCCTGACATTTCATCAAGCACTTAGAGGGTGTAAAATGATAGTATAAAACCATGAAATATAGAGATAAAATCATGCAAGAAAATTCATTATAAAACCATCAATCAACTTCTTGCAACACGCTCAAGCAGTATATATCAAAACCCCTTATCAAATCTTATAATAGATCCAAGATTTATAGCTTAAATTATAGCAAAACAGTCACCACTTTACATAGCTTTTATCATAAATCATAAATATGTTCATACTAGTAAACCCATTTATAAAATCAACTTTAAATCATGCAAATTAAGTAAAAATGAGATTAGGGCACCATGGGTGGAAGAACCCAATGGCTAAAACCTACATACCTTAGCTTTGGAGAAGTTCTTGATGAAGATTGAAAATGGAGGCTTGAAGCTTGAAGAAAATCCTTAGATCCGGAAGAGATTTGGACACTTGATTTTAGAGTGAAAAATATTAGTATAAAGGTTTGAAAGAGTATTTTATCAATTCAATGAATACTTAAGGGTTTTGGGACCTTGAATGAGCATAAGAACGTCAATATATAGCTTAGAAAGGGTGGGAAAGGACCAAAATAACCCTTCCTAAAAAGCTGTCTAATGGCTATTACGGCCCCCGTTACGACTTGTAGGTAGCACTATGATTCGTAAGACCCTTCCCATGACCCTAGGCTCAATTTTGGAGTCTCTGGAAATTGTTACGAGCCTGACATCCGAGTCGTACTTCGACCTATGACTTGTAACAGTGAGCTCGTAGTGTAACTCTATGCTGGCAGTCTTTAGTAAAATGGGCATAACTTTTGACTTTGAGCTCTAAATGAGGTGAAACCAAGTGCATTGGAAAGCTAACTCAAAGGACTTTCATTTCACATGTCGGGAAGGAGATCTACGCCAAAATCTATCTCTTTGGGAGGGACATTGGGAAGGTCACTTCGAAAGATATCAAGAAACTCACTTACAACCGGAACTGACTCAATGGAAGGGACTTTAGACTCCACATCTTTAACTCTCACAAGATGATATATAACACCCCTTTGAAATCAACCTATGAGCTTTAATGCATGAGATGAACCTACCCCTCACTACCACATCATGATTTTCCCACTCATGAACGGGTTCATTTAGGAATTGAAACTTGACCTTATGGGTTTTACAATCAATAGAAGCGTACTATGCATGCAACCAATCCATCCCAAGAATAACATCAAAATCAACCATATCTAATTCAACAAGATCACAAGGTAAAATTTTATTGAAGATGCAAACCGGACAATTTCTATACACCCTCCTAGCAACAATAGATGCACCAATAGGAGTAGACACCTCATATGACTCATGCAACAACTTCGACTCAACATGGAAATTTTTAGCACCAAAGGGGGTGACAAAGGAAAGGGTGGCACCAAGATCAGTCAAAGCATATACATCAAGATCAAAGATTTTCAACATATCGGTAACAACATCGGGGACCTTACCAACCCAGAGCTCACCATTGGTAGGTTGCTCCTCGAGAGTTTGTGGATGTCTTCCTCTAGTGTTTGATATGATCTAGCATAGTAAAGAACAATCATAAGGGGGGAAAACTCACCACAACTCTATAGCACAACTTAGAATATGAAGAAGGGAAATATTTCCTAAAACACCTCAAAGCCTCCTACTCATAGTCATGGCGCGCTTCACAACTATGAATAGGACCCTATTCGACGTGGTGTGTTGGAATCCGAGGATCTATCAACCTAGGACTCTGATATCAAGTTTGTCACGACCCAAGTCTAAGGCCTAGACATGAGACAACGAATAGGGAACCCAAAGGAACCCCAAACAAGCCTATCAACTTATCATTACATATCATTGGTCGTGGAAGTATGTAGAAGACATAAAACAAGCATAAGGGGTAAAGGGGCTAAGGGATAGTTTGCCATAATATCAACATCAAAGACAAGGAGTCATAGCTTATATCTTAATTACACAACTTGTCCAACAAACACCTCTAGCTCACCCTCATAGTCAAAATAAAACATAAAAAAGTGTCTCTATACATGGATAATAGCAACATAGACTAAGGTCCCCGAAGTGGAGGACTCACCAACTAGCTTTGAGTAGAACTAATCTAGCCACGTGAAGGAGGAGGATGATCAACTTGAGCACCGGTCCCTACATAGTGATATCATGTAGGAAAGAGTATGCGTTAGTATGTTTGAATGTACTAAGTATGTGGGGTGCAATGCAATGATATATAGACATCATACTCAAAATGCATGCATTCGACAATAGACATATAACAATATGACATGTATGATCAATGCATAAGTAAAACATGCTTTCAGTAACTCATGCTCATATAAGATATATGTGTAAAAGAGACCAAGCTAGAACCCCAACTATGGTTGGGAGATGCCATAGAACACCTGGACACCCTGGGGGTAAGGTACAACACCACTCACATGGTTGATGCCATTCACACCTGGACACCCTGGTGGCAAGGTACAACACTCCTCACAAGGTTGATGCCATTCATACCTGGACACCCTGGTGGCAAGGTACATACCCCTCATATGGTTATCCGGGCTCTTATAGCCCTCAGATAGGACATGGTCTAATGAAACACATTATATAGAACATATATATATTGTGTACATAAGCTCATTTCTTCATCATAACATCATTTGCATCATATCTCATGCTTTGGTCCTTCAATTCCTCAATAAACCATAATCGAACATTTTATCAAACATCTTGAAGGTGTGAAAATGGGGGTAAAAGACCTTGCAATTTAGAGATGAAATCATGCAAGAAAATCTGTTATAAAACCATCAATCAACACCTTGCAACACCCCCAAGACATTCACATCAAAACCCCTCATCAAATACAACAACAGATCCAAGATCTAGAGCTCAAAACGTGCTTAAACAACCATATTTTCAAGAACATAAATCACTGTGCAGTGAATTTCTCAATATAGAAGACCCACATGGAAAATCCAGTTTAAATCATGAAATATTAGTATAAAAAGGGTTTAGGCACATGGGTTGAAGGACCCAATGGTTCAACACCACATACCTTGACTTTGGAGAACCCTTGAAGAAGATTGGAAATGGAGACTTGAAGCTTGAGTGAGATCCTTGATGAAATCCTTAAGATTGGTCTTGAGTTTGGGACTTGAATTTAGGAGCAAATATTTGGCTAAGTGTCTTGGTGAGTATTAGGGAATGTTTAGGGTGATATAAGGGTGCGATAAGGCTAAGTATAGGTAAAAACAAGTTTGGAAAATTTAGGTCCAATACTTAGAAAAATCTAGATGGACTAAGAGAAACAATGCAGAATTTACACCTCTCCGCGACCCTCACTGGAAATTGCACCAAATACAAATTTCACAAATTGATTCATTTGCTTTAAAATCGAAGTTAGACCCTTGTCCCCCTATTTAGACCCCCTGAACAAGAATCCAAAGTCGGATTTTTGAAATAACAAATGAATTTTTAGATATATAGAAATTAAAATTTTGAGCATTCTGAGGTACATTTTTGGGAACTTTTTGGGTTTGTTTCACTTGGGAATATTCATCCTCGAATGTGGAAGAACAATGCTTGAAAGGCTTGAATTGGAACATGAGACTTCCAACCATAAGATCCATTGCATAGCTTACTAGTTGAAAATCATAATGTAGATAAAAGTCATGCTAAAATGTATTCAAATCATTCAAAAATCATTTTCAAAATCTCAACATAAGTGTAAAAGCATCATGTATTTGCCACTTAAACATGAATGCATATGAATGACATAGGAGCTGAAATATAAGACTTGCAATCATAGAAAGGACTTGTTGTGTTATTATAAGCTTGAATAGAAAGAAAGAAATACAGATGTTGCTTCTCCATGCCCGCACCGGCTTCTCGAGAGACACATGCAAATAGACGACTCCTCCAAAAAGGGCCTTGGCGAACACCGTATCATTATCATTCAATTTCTCCATTCACCTATCACACCTCCACTAGGACCTTCTCCTAAGTCAACTTATCCTCCACATCACCCACAATCTCAAGGAGTGCTATAACACTAGAGGCACCAACACATCCCATCAACCTAGAAGCATGAAGAACCGAACTAACTCAACTCGTATCCATAGGCAATCCCCAAACTTATGCAACCTTACCAACTTTCCTCTTTACCATATAAGGACTCACAACCATAGCTCAATTGTCAACCTTAACCACACCTGTTCCAATTGTTGCTACGAACTACTATCTCTCCCTTGGGAGACAACCTCCACTCTACCATCTTTCCACCCAAAACTTCCAACTCTAATAAGGCGGAATCAAGACCTTGCTTAACTAAACCTCCTCAACCAAAGAATATTTGGGTACACCAAGAACACTATACTACTGTTCTCAACTCCCATAAACCTAACTTCCAATCTAACCAACCGATGGACCCCATTAGTCTCGTCTTTGCCACCATTATCCATACATCCTAGGCTACTTAGAGTACCAACCACAACACTAGCCTTACCTGAAAGACTAATGCACACTCATATCACAATCTTTAAGAGATTCTAACACCTTCTTGTTATCCACAATGAACACTTATCGTATTTAGCAAACAATCTCTCATCCTCTAAGACTTGCAACACTATCCCAAATAATTCACAAGCTCCAAACAAATCGATACCTCATCACTAGAGGCCACCACAAACATATCAAGATAGGGTTTTAAGACTATTCTAGAGGCCTGTAATCATAGCCAATGCATAAAAATCCATCAAACAACTCCACCAATACTAATAATGCTCACTTCGGGACAAAGCCCAAACCAAAGATCAATCTTAGGAAGTGACTGGCCTATTGTAGTTGATCAAAAATATCAACCAACCCTAACAATCATATTACAAACTTAAGGGTTCTACACTCATTGGAAGCATGCTATGAAAGTAGCCCAAACTACCCCAAGACCTCAAACACATCAAGCTAAGTTCAACCAAGATCACAAGACAAGACTCTATGCCACGATAACATGGGGCAAATTGCTTATGTAAGAACTAGTAGAAACAAAGGACCCCTACTAGCCACAATAGACTCACGTAACCATTCGGGACACCCACATACACATGAATCCTACTAGCACCAAGGAATAACATAAGAAATGGCAACCCTCGGACCTATCAAATCACCTTACTCAAAGCGTCGATCACAACATTGGCCTCACTTAGGGTTCAACTGATCATATGAGAAAAAATAGAAGAGGACCTACTCATAAGATCCGACAATAGCCCTGTAAACTCAAGAAGCTCCGAATACCTAAGGAGGTTAAGTCTAGGCTAACATCTAATCACCTTTGTCTTACTAGGGTCCACCTTAATGCCATCACCGAGCACCACATAACCTAGGAAGGCAACTTCCTACAACCACAACTCCCATTCCTCCTATTTAGCACCCATCTTCATTCTTTAAACTTGTAGTACCAACCTCAAATGACTCACAAGCACTACTTCATTAGGGAACAAACCATCATATCATCACCAAAACCACTATAAACCTATTAGAGTAGGAACTAAAGATCATACTCATAAACTTATAGGCATAACCGGCATACTAGTCAAACCAAAAGTCACTACACTAAATTTCAAAATATCATAAAGGGACATTCAAGGCCTCATCTATCACTAACAACAATTCTATAACCAAAACAACTTAGGTTCAACACCTCCAAACCTCACAAGGTGGTAAATGCAATCCTTAGAGACCAATTGCACCTTGAGCCATGAAAGGGACCTACCTCCCTTGCTACCACTTGACCATCTCCCACTCGAAACCGGGCTCATTAAGGAGTCAGGATCTAACTCTACGGGTCCTACCACCCATGAAGATACAACATCCATGCAACCAAAAGAATAGAGAAGAAATAGTGGCACACCGGGCCTAATAAGGCATGCACATCGAAGCTAAGGAAACTTCAACTTATCGGTAATAGCATCGGGCACCTTATCCCTACTTGAGCTACAAGATCAATGTAACCACCATGTTCTAAAAGTCGACCACTCTTACAACCCCTAGGAATAAATGGACAATCCACAAGCTTCTGATCCGCTTTACCATATCCAAAGCTTAGTGTTCCTCCAACACGGGCCACCATGGTTCTTTCCACACCTTTGACACTTGGGATTAGTTATCCCACCATCACCTCCTTTACCCTTATTGCGTTTACAATCCTTCTTGTTATGCCCCTCCTCACCACAATGGAAACAAGCATTGGTGCCTTTCAAGCATGGACCTCTATGAACCTTACCACATGTTGGACACATAGCATCACCTCTATCTTCGGGACTTTGGAACTTACCCTCCACATGGGCCCTCTTGGCCTCACCACCTCTCCTCTCACCACTAGAAGTCTCGGGAGCACCCACTTGTTGATTGAATTGAGTTGCCAATTTTACCTCCGACATGGCCACTTTCCATAGAGCATTGCGAATCTCCGCATTCATCAAAGCATTGTCGTGAGTAGATTGATTCATGCCCTGAAATATGTAACAGTTAGGGGTTGGAAATAAGCCCTAGGGGATCTAACTCTATCACACGACGTAAATCATGAAGAAGTGAAACATTTCCTAGAACCCCTCATAGCCTCCCACCCATAGTTGTGGTGCACAACACAACCATGAGTAAGACTTTACTTGAGGCAGTGTGTTGGACTTCGAGGATCTAAAACCTAGAGCTCTGAGACCAAGTTTGTCATGACCCAAGTCTAGGGCCTAGACATGACACGGCGAATGGGGAACCCAAAGGAACCACAACAAGTCTCTTAACTTATCATTACACACCATTGGTCGTGGAAGCATATAAAAGACATAAAAGAGTAACAAAAGGGGCAAAGTGACTAAGGGAGAAGTTGCATAACATCATAGTCAAAATATAAGGAGTCAAAGCTCATATCATAGATACATAACATGTCCAACAAACACCTCTAGTACATAGATAAGAGCGGGATCCAAGACAAAGCAACCGGGCGCACCCTCATAGTCAAAATAAAACATAAAGAAAAAAATATCTCAATACGTAAAAAGAATAACATAGACGAAGGTCCCCGAAGTGGAGAACTCACCCACTAGCTTGAGTAGTACCAAACTAGCCACGTGGAGGAGGAGGATGATTAACTTAGACTTCGGTTCTTACATGATGATATCATGTAGGCAAGAGTATGCGTTAGTACGTTTGAATGTACCAAGTATGTAGTATGCAATGCAACAATAGATAGGCATTATAATCAAAATGCATAATATTATTTAATGGGCATAATATACAATATGACATGTATGATCAATGCTTAAGTAAAACATGCTTAATTAACTCATGCTCATATAGGATATCATATGTGTAGAAGAGACCAAGCTAGTTATTCAAGATATAATCCCCTTGGTGGTTGTGCAGAATAAATCTCTCACATGGTTGATGGTAATCACACCTTACCAACACGGTGATGAAGTATAAACCCCTCGCATGGTTTATAAGTATAAACCCCCAGCATGGTTACCCGGGTTCGTCCCCCCGGATCGGGTATGGTCTAACGCAACATTTTATATAGAGTATATCATATACATAAGCTCATTCAATCATCATATAGTCATTCATATCATGTTTCATGCTTTGGACCTTTAACTACTCAAGAAACCACATCCGGATATTTCATCAAACACTTAGAAGGTGTGAAATGGTAGTTTTTAAAACCATGACATATATTGATGAAATCATGAAAGAAAATTCATTGTAAAACCATCAATCAACTCCTTGCAACACCCTCAAGCAATATATATCAAAACCCCTCATCAAATCTTACAATAGATCCAAGATTTATAGCTCAAACCATAGCAAAAAGTCACCACTTTACACAGCTTTAACATAGCTCATAAACATGTTCATACTAGTAAACCCATTTGTAAAATCAACTTTAAAACATGCAAATTACATAAAAAGGATATTAGAGAGCACCATGGATGGAAGAACCCAATGGCTAAAACCCACATACTTTAGATTTGGAGAAGTTCTTGATGAAGATTGAAAATGAAGGCTTGAAGCTTAAAGAAAATCCTTAGATCCGGAGGAGATTTGGACACTTGATTTTGGAGTGAAATATTAGTATAAGGGTTTGAGAGAGTATTTTATCAATTCAGTGAAGACCTTAAGGGTTTTGGGACCTTGAATGAGCATAAAAAACGTCAATCTAGAGCTTAGAAAGCATGGGAAAGGACCAAAATAACCCTTCCTAAAAAGTTGTCCAACGACTGTTACGAGCCTCGTTATGACCCGTAAGTGGCACTATGACTCATTAGACCCTTCCCATGACCCCTATGCTCAATTTTGGAGTTTCTGAAAATTGCTATGAGCCTCACCTACGAGTTGTACCCCGACCTATGACTCGTAATGGTGGGCTCATAGTGTAACTCTGCACTGGCAGTCTTCAGTAAAATGACTATAACTTTTGACTCCGAGCTCTAAACAAGGTGAAATCAAGTGCATTGGAAAGATAACTCAAAGCCCTTGCATTTGACATGTTGTGGGCCATCCAGTTCCAAATGTGCTAAAAGTTATACTTGTTTAAAGTTGACCTTTGCATGAACCATCACCAAAAACTCAACTCTTAGGGAAGTCTTGAACTCGTCTAGGTACTAGGAGTCTCCCATGAACCTAATACACCCCCAGTCTAACCAAACATGTCTTGAAACATGGGTACAAGAGCATGGAGTTATGGGGTGTCACACCATCACTATCCTAGAGTTTTGCCTTATTTGCCTGCTCCTCAGTGTCATGACCCTCAGCCTCCGGAGTTTTCCCCTGCTAGTCTTGGTACGAAGTATTCTCCTTCTGTTCATGGCATCTCCCAGCCTGATTGCTAGATAATATGGTTGGGGAGTCATGGAGGTGTGACACAGGCTCGTCCCTACCACTACATTTGACTAAGCTGCGGCGTTGCATCATAGTACCTGCAAGTGCCACACATGAATATACTTCATAAGAAATTATTGCACATGCAGGTTGAAGCACTAACGAGTACTTAGACTTCCCCTATGATATAAAAGTGACAATAACCCAAAAGAATTGCATCACTCGGTCTATCATAGGGCCATTGCACTTAAGAACATATATGACTTAAAAAGTAAAAGCAACCTATGTAAAATAATGTAGATGGAACAAGGTCAGCAGGACCCCACACGGCCTGTGTAACGAGACACAGTCCGTGAAAGGACTCGTCAGAAGGGACTTGGCCGTGAGCTTTGGCAAACGATGCGTCAAGGCCCGTTACATGGTCAGTGAAAACATGACATGTCATGTAAATGGCCATCCAACCACCCTTTGCCCAATTTTCATCTTATCATGCTCATACACACAAGCTAATGCAATTTCACCCTATTCAGTCATGATTCAATCAACACAATAGCTTATACTAGTCAATTTCATCGAAAATCATGCAAATATCACCCAAAATCATCACTATCATAGTTAAGACCTTAAGAACTCAACAATGGTTGCTTTCACGACCACAAGCACACCCAACATCAACAATGTAAATTATCATGCTTTAAATCAAGAAAGAACTAATCTTTGGCTAAGATCTACACATGCAAGCACTAGAACCTACACTAACAGGTGGAGAAATTAAAATCTTACTTTGATGAGCACAATAAAGAAGAAGACTTGTATGCAAGAATAGGAACCCAAAGATGAATGAAGCTACAATCGTGAAAAAGATTCACAAATTGTCACTAAAAAGATGGAAAAATTATGGGGATTTTGAAAGGAAAAATGTGTGTGTGAGAGAGAGAGTGTTGTGACAATTAGAGTGAGAAAGGAAAAATCTTGAAGTGGTTGTTGGGTCAAAGAAAGGGTATTTAAAATACCTTCGTCAACATAATTGACCTTTTCTCTCTCCTCCCCCACGGAAAACCGTACGGCTCGTTCCACGTGGATCTGTCCATTTGGACCGCCGGTCTCACCACACTTAGCATGTTAGCATTTACCTAACAGGGTGTTGGCTGATGGCTCCTCCAAGGGTGACCTCACGGCCCGTGACACCTGTCACAGTCCATTCAGTCGTCCGTTGGCCCACTCTTGGTGAAGTTTTCTAACCCAGGCACGCGTACACCTCACGACCGTTTAAACGGTTCGTCAAATGTTTCACGGTCTGTGTAAAACATCCGTGTGGATGGCCTTGATGAAATCACGTGCGCAGATGCCGTCAAAGTCTCCACGATCCATGTGCGAGGACCGTGTGGCAACACTTGGCAAAATTGATCTGAACTTGCACATTGGCCAGGTGACACCACCTCACATGGGCGTGTATATGATCCATCCGGTGTGTCACGACCCGTGTGGGCGCATGCAGGGGGCACCTTAGTGCAAATTGCGGTCTTTTTGGCCTCTAGTCATATCTCTTGTCTTACGCGCATGCACGTCCCCCAAACAGTAGCTATATGCACCTGAAAACAAAAACAAAAAATGAGCAAATGCATGACATATAAATTAATGCTTTTTTTTATTACAATGCATGGGTTGCCTTCCATTGAGCGCTTGATTTAACATAGCGGCATGATGCATTACCGTGACTACTTAGACTTTGTCCAGGAGCAAGACCTCAATCACCGAGGCCTCCTCTACTATCCCCAAGTATTGCTTTACTCTCTGCCCATTTATCTTGAACCGATCTCCATTTTCTGCTTCTAGCTCAATTGCACCACGGGGAAAGACTTGGGTAATCATGTATGGGCCAGACCACCTTGACTTGAGCTTACCTAGGAAGAGTCTCAACTTGAAATTGTACAATAAGACCATGTCACCAACACCAAAGCTCTATCGGGCAATATGCTTGTCATGCTGGACCTTCATCGTCTATTTGTACAGTGCTGCACTCTCATATGCATGGAGGCGAAACTCATCCAACTCATTGAGTTGGTCAAGTCTCAAGTTAGCAACCTCCTCCCAATTCATGTTGAGCTTCTTCAGAGCCTAGAGTGCCTTGTACTCTAACTCCATGGGTAGATGACAGGCTTTACTAAACACCATCCGATATGGGGATGTACCATGTTTTGTAAGCTATTATGTAAGCCCAAAGGGCATCATCTAACTTCCTTGCCCAATCAGTCCGGGTGGCATTCACAGACTTGGTCAGGATTTCCTTGATTTCTCTATTTGACACTTCAACCTATCCACCAGTTTGCGGTTGATAGGGTGTGGTGACCTTGTGCTGTTGTACTCCATATTTTGCTAGCACAATACGGAAAACCTTGTTACAGAAGTGAGAACCCCCATCACTGATGATAGTTCTAGGTGTCCCAAATCTAGAAAAGATCTTCCACCTCAGAAATTGGACAACACTATTGCTCTCATTGTTTGGCAATGTTACTGCCTCCACCAATTTAGAGACATAATTCACCGCTACCAGGATGTACTTCATTCCATACGAACTCTCAAATGGGCCTATGAAGTTGTTTCCCTAGAAGTAAAAATTTTCCACTTCAAGAATTAGGGTCATGGGCAGCTCTTGGCGCTTTAAAATGTTTCACTAGAGCTGGCACTGGTCACACCCAAGCACCAAGTCATGGGCATCTGTATAGATGGTGGGCCAGTAGTACCTACATTGGAGGATCTTTTTCACCCTTCGGCCCTACCATGATGACCTCCTATTGCGATTGAGTGACAGGCCTCCATAATACTCAACATCTCCACTTCTGGGATGCACCGCCTGATAACCCCATCAACATATGTTTGTAACAAGTATGGGTCATCCCAAAAGTACTTGCGCATATCAAAAAGGAACTTTTTTCTCTAGAGAGGGTTAAGGCCCTCTGGCATAATATCGCTCACCAGAAAGTTAGCAAAATCAAAAAACCAAGGAATAAGGTCAACAGAAGTTGCCAATACCTACTCTTCGGGAAAGAACTCAGCGATGCTCAACCAATCCTTCAATCTTGATTCATCCTCCAACCTGGACAAATGGTCCGCCACTTGATTCTCAGATCCTTTTCTATCTAGGACCTCAAAGTCAAACTCCTGTAGTAGCAGAACCTACCTGATCAACCTTTGGTTAGCATCTTTCTTTGCCATGAGATATTTCAAGGATGACTGGTCAGTGTGCACTATCGATTTGGTGCCCAATAGGTATGATTGAAACTTGTCAAAGGCATATACCACCGCCAACAATTCTTGCTCAGTAACTGTATAATTCTTTTGCGCATAATTGAGTGTCTTGCTGGCGTAGTAGATGGGGTGGAATATCTTGTTACGATTTTGTCCAAGCACAACACCTACAACAATTCCTCTTGCATCGCACGTCACCTCAAACAGGGTAGTCCAGTTAGGTGCGACCACAATAGGAACAAAAATTAGCTTTTGCTTCAGGGTCTCAAAGGCCTGTCTACAACTATAATCAAAATGGAACTTTGCATCCTTCTCCAATAGATTGCACAAAGGATGTGCAATCTTGGAGAAATCTTTGATAAAGTGGTGATAGAAACCTGCATGCCCAAGGAAACTTCAGACCCCTTTCACAGATATAGGAGGCAGCAATTTTTCAATCACCTCGATCTTCGCCTTATCCACTTCTATGCCCTTCTTAGATATCTTATGGCCAAGAAATGTCCCCTCTTTGACCATGAAGTGGCACTTCTCCTAATTTAGCACCAAGTTGGCCTCTTCACAATGTTGTAGTGCTCTACTAACATTCAACAAACATATATCAAAAGAGTCACCCACTACAGAGAAGTCATCCGTAAATACCTTGAGGGTGTCTTCAACCATATCATAAATGATCGACATCATACAACACTAGAAGGTGGCTAGGGCATTGCATAGCTCGAAGGGCATCCGTCTGAAAGCAAAAAGTCCTATATGGGCAGGTGAAAGTAGTCTTCTCCTGATCCTCTGGGGCTATGGATATTTGATTGTAGCCTGAATACCCATCCAAGAAGTAGTACCACCTTTTACATGCCAACCTGTCTAACATCTGGTCCTTGAAGGGCATAGGTAAATGGTCCTTCAAGGTCAATTTATTCAGTTTTGGGTAGTCCATGCACACTCACCATCCAGTCATAGGTCTCAAAGGGACCAACTCATTTTTATTGCTAGCAACCACTGTGATGCCCCCTTCCTTCGGGAAATACTACACTGGACTTGGCCACTTGGTGTCAAAAAATGGGGTAATCACCCCAACATCTAGCCACTTGATGATCTCCTTTTTCACCACTTTTTGTATAGGTGGGTTTAGCCTGCACTGATGCTCAATTCTAGGCACACAGTTATCCTCAAATTTTATCTTGTGCGTGCATATCCCTGGAGGAATCCTTATGACATCTGCAATGGTCCAACCAAAAGCTCGCTTGAACTTTTAGAGGACCCTCGACAATGCCTCGACCTGGTGTTCATGAATATGTGCCACTACAATCATAGGAAGAGTGTTGTTAGTGCCCAAAAATACATACTTGAGGTGTTGGGATAACATCTTGAGCTCCACAGCTAGAGGCTCCTCGATGGATGGTTTAGCTGGCGTTGTAGACCTGTTCTGCAGGTCTAAGAACAACTTTTTGGGGACAAATGGCCTGGTTTCACTACCTTGCAATCCATTCACCGTGGTCGCATACACCCACTAATACCATCATCTGGGAAGTTCATCCACACCACTGCTACTGTGTCCACACGCATTATTTCCTCTAGTGGGATCTCAGAAAGGCAATCATCTTCAACATCTAGGATCGACATCACAGCCACCTCTTTAGGTCTCTTCATTGCAGCACACACTCTGAACTTCACCTCATCAGTGTTAAGTCTGAACGTCAGCTCCCCTCACTCTATGTCTACCAATGCCCTGTTAGTAGCCAAAAATGGTCTCCAAAGAATGATGGGA
>JAABOM020079916.1:0-32377 GCA_011800125.2 Solanum clarkiae | reverse complement strand
GGAGACTCCTAGTACCTAAACGAGTTCAAGACTTCCCTAAAAGCTGAGTTTTGGGTGATGGTTCATGCAAGAGTCAAATTTGAACAAGCATAACTCTTGGCACATTTGGAACTAGGTTTCCCACGTCATTTAAAATGAAATTCCTTTGAGTTAGCTTCATAACGCACTTGGTTTCACCTCGTTCCGATGTCGGATGAAGGAGTTATGACCTTTTTCGTGAGACCCTCCCATGCTATGAAGCCCCACGGGAACCCCTACGGGCAGTGTGGCCTTGTATGGGTTGTGGGAAATGTTTTAGGCTAGAAAATGGCGTGTTGAGGATATGTATTTGTCCACGAACAGTGGCACAATACGTGTAACTCACCACAGGTTGTGAGGAGGGGTGCGAAGGTGGTTTAGGAGGCTTGGGTAGGTGTGGGTGGCATTAGAAGCTAAGGCATGGGCCACGACTACCTTGTACGGCTCGTGTGAAGGGGTACAGGCCATGGCATCTGGGTTTGTGGTGTCCAACAACATTTTCTTGTCGAAGTGAGGTGGGACGGACCAGTTTACGGTCCATGTAACACTACACAGTCCGTGAAAGTGGACGTCAAAGTGACGTCAATGCTAACTTTTTCTCAAATATTCCAATTCCATTTTTCTGTCTAAATCTTGTCTCACGGGCACTCTACACGACCCGTGGAGTGCCACAAAGCCAGTGAAGTCTCCAGTGAGATGACACTTTGCCAATTTTTCCATCCATTCACTAAGAGTATTTTTCGTAAATTTTAATTATTCTATTGACCTTTTTAGACTTCCAATGCTATCTTAACCTTCCTAAAAGACCTAAACAATATTCCAAAGGATCAAACTCATTTCTCTCATCTACAATACACTCTCAATTCTCTCAAAATCCTCCATCATGCTCCAATTAAATTTCAAGGAAACCCAAGAACAAAATTGGAGTCGAAGATCATTTCCAAACCTCCATTCTTCCCAATCTCATTTAAAAGCAACTCTAGACCTAAGGTACGCGGTGTTGAACCATTGGGTCCTTCAACCTATGGTTCCTAAACCCTCTCTTAATTAATATTGCATGATTTAAAATTGATTTTACAAATGGTTTTGCTAGTATGAATATGTCTATGAACTGTGTTAAAGCTATATAAAATTATGACTGTTTTGCCATGTTTTGAGCTATAACTATTGGATCTATTAAAAGATTTGATGAGAGGTTTTGATGTATATTGCTTGATCATGTTACAAGGTATTGATTGATGGTTTTACAGTGAATTTTCTTGCATGATTTCATCTTTAAATTGCATGGTCTTGTACCCCACTACATACCCCCAAAGTGTTTGATAAAATGTTCGGTTATGGTTTCTTGAGGAATTGAAGGTCCAAAGCATATATTATGTTATGAATGATGTTATGATGATAAAAGGAGATTATGTATATGATCCTATGATGATGATAAAAGGAAAGTATATGTATGATATCTCCCTATATAGTGTTGGATTCACCATAGCCAATTGAGGGGTGTGCCTCAATCACCATGAGAGGTAGGGTGTGACCATCCTCTAACATATTAAGGGCTTTGTACCTTGGTAACCTATCATAGGGTTTTTACCTTGGCACTAGGGTGATGGGTCGGCATCATCACTAACCTATCGGGGTTTGTACCTTGGCACCAGGGTGATGGGGCGGTATCATCACTAACCTATCAAGGGGTTTGTACATTGGCACCTAGGTGATGGAGATACATCATCACCAACCTACAAGGGGTTTGTACTTTGGAGATCTAGCTTGGTCATTTTTACACATATGCTATCCTATATAAACATGAGTTACTTAAGCATGTTTTACTTAAGAATTGACCATACATGCAGTATCGTTATATTATGCCTATTGCCTATTGTTATGCATTTTGATAATGATGCCTATCTCTTGTAGCATTGCATCCTACATACTTAGTACATTCAAATGGACTAACGCATAGTCCTGCCTACATGATATCACCATGTAGGAACCGGAGTCCCTCTTGAGCATCCTTCTCCGCATGGCTAGTACGACCTTCTCAAGATAGTTGGTGAGTCCTCCATTCTAGGGACCAAGTTTTTGAACTGTTGCAATATATAAGACATTATTGTCCTTGATGTGTTGATATTGTTGACTATGAGGGTGAGCCCAGTTATATGTCTTGGCCGCCAGTTTTATCTACATAGTAGAGGTGTCGTTGGACAAAGATATGTATTTATGCTATGAGTTGAT
The DNA here is from genome assembly GCA_011800125.2 of Solanum clarkiae. NCBI lineage: Eukaryota > Viridiplantae > Streptophyta > Magnoliopsida > Solanales > Solanaceae > Solanum > Solanum clarkiae. The sequence goes on along the minus strand of JAABOM020079916.1, from coordinate 30,127 downwards.
TCTATTATCTCTTGATCATATGCTATGACAAGTTCTCCCTTAGTCTCCTTGCCCTTAATTCCATTCTTCAAATGTCTTTCAACTGCCTCTGTGACCAAGGATCTGTAATGATATGCTACGAGGCTTGTTTGGGGTCCCTTCGGGTTCTCCATTCGCCAGTCACGTCTACGCCCTAGACTTGGGTTGTGACACTCTCACAAAGGCCTTCAACTCTAGCAAGGCGGGTCTAGATCTTGTTTTGCCTTTACCTCCTCAACCAAGGAAGATTTAGAACCATCAACAACCACTACACTTCCATTATCAACTTCATACAACATAATCCCTAATCTAGCCAACCGGTGAACCTCTCTAGCCACCTCTTTGCCACCATTATCAACATGAGATTGACTACCCATGGACACCCAACTTAGAACATCGGCCATAATATTAGCTTTGCCGGGGTGATAATGCACATTCATATTATAATCTTTATGGAGCTCTAACCACCTTCTTTGTCTCAAGCTAAGATCTCTTTGGATGAACACATATTGGAGACTCTTGTGGTCGGTAAACACATCAACATGAACCCCATACATGTAGTGATGCCAAATTTTCAAAGCAAATACTACGGCATCCAATTCAAGATCATCGGTGGGATAATTCTTCTCATGCACATTAAGTTGCCTAAAGGCATGTGTTATCACCTTACTGTTTTGCATCAAAACACCCCAAACCAATTCATGAGGCATTAGAATACACCACAAATCCTTCTAACCCTTCTGGTAGAGCCAAGATAGGAGCAGAGGCAAGCGTATCTTTCAAAGTTTGGAAACTCTTTTCATACTCATCGTTCCACATAAATTTTACCTCCTTTTGAGTCAATTTAGTCATAGGAGAAGCAATAGAAGAGAATGCACTTACAAACCTTCGGTATTAACCTGCCAAACCCTAGAAACTCCTAATATCCGATGGAGTCAAGGGTCTAGGCCAATTTCTAATCACCTCTGACTTCTTAGGATCTACCTTAATACCATCACCCAACACCACATGTCCCAAAAATGCAACCTCTTTCAACCAAAACTCACATTTTTCATGTTTATCATACAACCCCTCCCCCCTCAAATTTGTATCAACACCCTCAAGTGATCCATATGCTCCTCCTCACTATGGGAATAAATGAAGATATCATCAATAAAAACCACTACGAACAAGTCAAGGTAGGTCTTAAAGACCCTATTCATGAGATTTATAAACATAACTGGTGCATAGTCAACCCACAGGACATAACCACAAACTCAAAGTGCCCATACCTAGTCCAAAAAGTCATCTTGGGAATGTCACACTCCCTCACATTCACTTAGTGATACCCACATTGAAGATCAATCTTGGAAAAGTGACTAACCCCTTGAAGTTGATAAAAAAGGTCATCAACACTTGGTAGAGTGTACTCGTTGTTTATGGTGACTCTATTAAGTTGCCAGTAATAAATGTACATTCTAAGAGAACCATCCTTTTTCTTCACAAACAACACTAGTGAACCCCAAGATGATTTACTAGGCCTTATAAAACCCTTTTCCTACAAATCCATCAATTGCTCCTTCAACTCGTTCAACTCCGTTGATGGTAAGGGGGAATAGATATGGGTTGTGTATCTAGAAAAAGGTCTGTACAAAAATCTATTTCCCTTTCGGGAGAAACACCGGGAAGATCATCGAAAAAGACGTCAAGAAACTCATTAACCACCGGAACCGACTCAATAGGAAGGACTTTGGACTAAACCTCCCTAAACCTCACAAGATGATAGAGACAACCCTTAGAAATCAATTTTTGGGATTTAAGGTAAGAAATGAATCTACCTTGACCACCACGTCACAACTTTCCCACTCAAGGATGGGCTTATTAGGGAATCGTAATTTAACCCTACGAGTTCTATAATTAATAGAAACATAATATGCATGCTACCAATCTATTCAAGAATGACATCAAAATCCACCATATCTAATTCAACAAAATTACAAGGCAAGACTTTATGCAACATGAACACAGAACAGTTTCTATAGACTCTTCTAGCAACAATGGACTCACAAACTAGGGTAGACACTTCATACCGTTGACATAACAATTCGGGACTAACATGAAGCTTTTGGCAACAAAAGGAGTAATTAAAAAAAGAGTGGCACCCAAGTCTATCAATGCATACGCATCAAAATCAAAAAACATTAATATACCCGTGAAGCACCATGCCAAGTCTAGTTACACCAAGAGGAATACAGTTGGGAGCATCACAGGTCATCCTCATAATTCCTAGCAACCCATGAACAACATCTCGACTTATGATTCTTTTCACCACACTCAACCATGCACTCAAACTGGCCAAACAATCTCCCAGATAGAACCTCCCACATTTGTGGCACTTAGGGGAACCTTGAACATTGATACCGTTGTTTTTTGTTTGAGTATATTGACAATCAACAACCTTGTGGCCCATCTTGCCACACCAAAAGCATGCACCTATGTTTGTCCAATACGTGCCACTATGATTTCTCCAATACATCGAGCACCTTGGATGGTTCACTCCATTATTGCAACTAGGCTTAGCATACGAAAGCCTACCTTCAAATTGAACCCTTCTCTCCCTTTCTTTGAGGACGCCGGGCAACCTCCCATCTTATGCCTAACACCACCACACTTGAAATAACCCCCAATTCCTACCAAAAAATTCCCTTGGTTTTCTTCCCACACTCTTGAGAATTGACAAAATGTATCCTTTCCTTGTTGTACTTGGGCATCGGTCGATTAGTAGAAGATGAGACACCACTAACTCGGGCCCTTTTTTCCTTACACCCCATTCTCTCCCTTGATGTCTCGGGAGCACCCACTTGTTGATTGCATGGAGCAGTTACAATCGTGGCTAATAGCCATAGAGCATTACGAACCTTCGCATTCAACATATCACCATTTGGAAATTTACCCCCAAGTGAGAGATGGTCACCGCCTTGCCCATCATTCTGAGTAGCTTGAGACATACTCTGAAATGCAATGGTCAAGAATCAGGAATAAGTCTTAGGGGACATAAATCTATTGCACGACATAAAAGATGATGAAGTGAAACATTTCCTAAAACGTCTCATAGCCTCCCACTCATAGTTGTGGTGCGCTTCACAACCATGAATAAGGCTCTAATCGACGTGGTGTGTTAGATTCAGAGGACGATTATCAACCTAGTGCTCTGATGCCAATTTTATCACGACCTAAGCCTAAGGCCTAGACATGACAAGGCGAATGAGAACTAGAAGGGACCCAACCAAGCCTCTTGGCATATCAATCACACATCCTTTGTCGCGGAAGCAAAGTGAACATTAATAAGAGATATATAAAATGAGAAGCTAGACTAATGGAAGTCTTTGAATAAAAACCAAGCATAAGAGTCAAGCTCATAGCAAAATAACATCATAATATCAAACATACACCTTTAAACTTGGAATGGAGCGAGGGCCAAGACACTTTCCGGGCTCCCCATCATAATGTCAAAAGTTCAACCTAAATAAGTCTTAAAATAGCAAGAAAAGTAGATAGTATCCTTGACCTTGAGGACTAACAAAGCTTATCTTCAAATAATCTCACTAGCCACATGGAAGATGATCAAGAGGTGCTCTGGTATCTACATGATGACATCATGTAGGCATAAATTATGTCTTAGTACATTTGAATGTACTAAGTATGTAGGATGCAATGCAGCAAGACATAAGCCAATATAATCAAAATGCATAGTAATAGATAATAGATAAGTGAGATCTCAGTATTGCATGCATGGTCAATACCTGAAGTAAAACATGTCTATAAGCCGTTCAACTTGCATAGGACATTATACATATATGGAAAGAGACCTCAATTGATGAAGAATAAGACCACGCAAGGTACAATTTGGAATCTTTTCTCAATGATTACCCCTCATCGGTAAAGAGGTGGTTTACTTGCCAAGGTAAACTATACATTGCCTTATGGGAGTATGTCCCAATTCGGAGAAGAAATCCCCCTTACGGAAACCTGTCCAATTTCGGGGTGGATTTTCATGAAAAGTGCACTAAATGGATCCACTAGTCGAGTAAGGGTATAGAATAATTTTATGTTGGCAAATAGTTTGAGGAAAGAAGTATGGACCCTTGAAGATAGTCCACGTCAACATCTAATCCATCGGTGTTAAGTCTAGTCCCACACAATACTTGAAATAATCGTAACTTTAATAACTTGTAATAATCATGGAAAAATGACATGAGTAGCGCTTAAACATACATGACCTCTAATTGTGAGCCTAACTTGAAACATGAGAATATATCATAATCATACATGCACCCTTGCTTTCACATGAATGGCTCACAAGAGGTAAAAATCTTGAAATAGGGATTAGCTTGATACCTGTATAGTCATACATAATTTCATGAATTCATAACATACTTAACAGCCCATATTCATCATGAAGTCACTTGACTTGTAAAACATGTAAATAACTTGAGAATTCTTGACTTCACATGTCATCAAACACTTGGTGGGAACATATGAGTACATGTTCAAATCATGCAAAATGCAAGAGTATAGATCATGAAATAGTTAAATCAATGCATACTAAAGTCATATAAAGCATCCCACTAACTTCATGGTAAAACCCCCTCATGGGTAACTTATAAATCATATTAAAACATTACAATAACGCATAGATTTCATAGCTTGAGTCATGTATAGTCTCAATAGACAAAGATCGATCCATCATATAATCTTAAAATAGATATTCATGCATAATCAAGCATATTGGATAAAACCCTAGCATAAATCATGCTCATATTTCACAATAATAGATACCCATAAGTAATATATCTTGAAATCATGCAACTTTCATAAAATAGGAAGATTGGACTCCATGGATGAAAAAACCCAACGGATGAAACCCACATACCTAAATTTGGGGGATTCCTTAATGTGGACTTGAAGGAGACTTGAAGCTTGAATGGAGTTCTTGAGATTAATAATTAAGCTTGAGATACTTGAATTTAGATCAAACATTTGGTTAAGTCTTAAAGAGTTTTTGGAGGGGGTCTTGAGTGATATAGAGTTAAAAAATTATTAAGTGTAGGTGTTTTCATGTATAAGTGGGCATTGGTCTATGATCCCAAGGCCCTTGGACCGAAATGAAAAACCAAGAAAAACTATACGTTGGTCCGCATGCTAAGCGCGATGCGGACCAGACGTAAAGTTCTCTCCATCACTAATTTGCACCCCTTGCACGTCGCAACCAGGGAAGGATGGCCACCGGATATAAAAAATTAGTGAAATTATTTTTCACTACGGACCTCTAAAATTGGGTTATACCCATTTTCTGCTCAATTTTTCCCTTTAATCGAGAATGTCTGTCTGATTTTCAATATCATGCTCGGATATTAAGATATATGAAAATTATAATTATGGGTATTTACAAAGAAAATTTGGGGGTGTTCTAGTACTACCAAAGGTTTTGTGAATGGGTTCCCCTTAATCGCTTCTTCTTTGACCAAACTAACTCGAAAGGGGGCAAAATTTATATGGGTGGATAAGTGTGAAAGGAGTTTCCAAACCTTGAAGGACAAGCTTATGTCCGCTCCTATTTTGGCTATTTCAAGAAGAATTAGAGGGATTCATGGTGTATTGCAATGCTTCCAAAATCGAATTGGCGTGTGTGCTAATGCAAAATGGTAAAGTCATTTCCTACGCTTCTGGGCTGCTAAACGTGCACAAGCGTAATTACCCCACTCATGATCTTGAATTAGTCATCGTGGTGTTTTCCTTGAAGATATGTCACCACTATTTGTATAGGGCTCATGTGTATGTGTTCACTGATCATAGACTAACCAATACGTGTTCACCAAAAGAGACTTAAATTTAAGGCTATGAAGATGGCTAGAGTGTCACACCCCAAAGTCCCGTAGGACAGACTGGCACTCGTTGTCGATAAGGCTCGGGAGAACCAACCTGTAACTATATGTGTTCTATACATATTATAAGGGGTTTCTACATTTGACATGCCTTTAAGAGGATGAATAGTGATAACAAGCCAAAAGGAAATGCATATGGCTAGGCCGTTGGGGACACGCTGTCTAAAGTGTGAGACATGACTTCACTGTACTTTACATAGTCTACAAAGCCTCTAAATAGAGAGAAACATCTGATAAGGGTCGGGAAAGGCCCCGCCTCAACTAACTGTACAATATAAACATATAAGCTCTAGACATGCAAAGATCTGAAGCAACCTAGAGCTTGGTAACCACAGCTGAATGTCCTTTACTCCTACTGAGAAGATCTACTAGCACCTGTACCTGTAGCATGAAATGCAGGTCCCCCATAAGGGATATTAGTACGAGATAATGTACTGAGTATGTAAGGCAGGATATACTGTATATAGAGTAATAACTCAAATGAAATCATGCATCTGCGGAAGGGCAGGGACCACCCTTAGTTAATACTTCGAATGATTTGAAAAAGGCCTCGTTTACTCTCCACATGTCCCAAAATCTTGACTTTGCATGATTTTAAGCATATATTGCATACCTACCATGTTTGACTAAAGTTATATACCAAGCTTCTTATATTGATGAAAGTCTTATGGCAAGATACATGAACTATGAATATTATGAATTTTGAAGGGCTATTATGCATGTTATGGGCTATGAGAATAATGTGAAAGTTATGAATGTTGTAAAGCATATCTTTGATATTTTGAAGATTTTCATTTGATAAGCTACTCTAAGATGAATTATGATATTATAAGACTTTGTATACTATGACTTTGACTACGAATTGAACAATCCTTGGGATTGTAACCTAGCAACATATTAGATAATCATTGTCCCTTAATTATGTTGCAAAATAGGTTGAGATTAGCTAATGAATTCATATAGCTCTTATTGCATGATTGACCAAAACGGTGGTGTTTGTAACACCCCTCATATTTTTAGGTTTGGAAAACTAAAAGACAAGAATTTTGCTAAAAGTTTGACCCTACGAGCCAGTCTACAGCCCTTATAGTTCCTACGGGTAGTTTCATAGAATGCACCCAGTGAAGATGAAAAATTGTGAAGATTTTTGAAAGATGACTTATGTGTTACCAAACAGGTCATATAAGTAACCATGACTCATCTGTCTCGTAGGAAGAGACAATGAGGAACCTAAATTCTCCCAAGTTTGGAACCACTTTGTGAAAGGAGCTACTGCCCATAAGTGAATCTGTAGATCATCCTGCACATTTGTTGGTTAAAAGCTACAAATTCCAAAAACTTGGCTTCCTTGACACAAGGTTCTACTGACTGAGCTACGAACCATATGTTGATCCACGACCCGCAGGAAGGATCTTTTGGATGGTTCCGGCAAAGAATGGTATTTTTGACATTTTCAATCTAAGTCCTAAACTGTATTCTTTTGGCTACCCTAACTAACTTAACCAACCTAACCTCTATAAATCTAATTCCTAACTCATTTGAAGCCTTTAATCCTCAAATTTCCCTCAAGGGTTCTCAATATTTCTCTCTCTAAGTCAAGGGTCTCATTGATGCTAAAGCTTGAGGATTTCTATATTCTACTTAAGGTATGTAGGGCTTCATTCCTGCATTAGTTTCATCAATGAAGCCAAATGAAAAACCTTCTTTCTATCAAAATTCTATGATGATTTCCTATGGGCTTTTAAGCTATAATTCCTAATGTATGAATTATGATTCTTATATGATGATTATGATCAATTATGCATGAATTTTGATGAATCTCATTATGTATATGATTTTCTAGAAAAAGTATGTGATTTCAAGTAAGCATAATTAGGGCTTAATGACTTGATGTGGGTTCCTTTATCAATGATCCAATCTAATTTTAACTATCTAATTGCATAATTTTGGACGCACACTTAGCCCTATTCTCCTCTTATAAAGCTATGAATTTTCATGATTTCGATCTCATGTAGGTAAAATCATGTTTTAACAAATGGTGATGTTATGAAATCTATGATGATGCTATGATAAAGAGAGCAATAAAAATTCAAATGTTAATGATGATGCTAAGGTGGGAATGTCAATCCATATTAAGTTAAAAAAGCAAAGTAGATGGACTATTTTTATTGTCACGACCCAAGCCTACGGCCTTTACATGGCACCGTGAATAGAGAACCCGAAGGGAATCCAAACAAGCCTCTTAACATATCATTCACATATTCTTGGTCGCGAAAGCAAAACAAACATCACATGATATAAAAAAAGGGAAGCGGGACTAAGGGAAAATATTTGATAATCATAAAAGAAATAAAGTGTGAAGCTCATAGCATAAGTATATCATAATATCTAATAACACCTCTAACATAGAATAGAGGGGGCGCCAAGACACTTTACAGGCTCACCCTTATAGCAGAAAGTGTTCAATGAAAAAAAGTCTCAAAATAGCATAACATAGATAGTATCACCGAACTTGAGGACTCACCAAAGCTTATTTCCGAAGGATCGTACTAGCCATGTGGAGGACGATGGTCAAATAGAGCTCCAGTTTCTACATAGTAATATCTTGTAGGCATGAAGTATGTGTTAGAATGTTGGAATGTACTAAGTATGCGGGATGCAATGCAACAAGACATAGACTAACAAAGTCAAAATGTATAATCATAAGCAATAGATATATAATCTCAATATGACATGCATGATCAATGGTCATAATAAAACATGCTTGTAAATCATTTATCTTGCCAATTTATATAGCATGCATTTGTGAGAAGAGACCTCAACCGACATTGACCAAGTGGCTATAACTTGGAATCCAATGCATAACACCCTCTTGGTCAGTTGGAAGGGGCATGACACCCCCCGGCTAGGTGTGGTCTACTTGCCAAGGAAAACCAAACATGATAACATGAACTAGATGGATCCACAAGTATAGCGAGGATAATAATCATAATCCTATGGTAGCACATAGTTTAGAGGCAAAAGACTTTATATAAGGATCCCTTGGGTAGAGCCCCCATCTTAAGCCTCAATCAGTACTAAGTCAAATCCCACAAAATACTTGAAATAATCATAACTTGAAAGAAACATGAAACATGACTGGAGTAGCTCTTGAAACATGTTTGACCTCTATTAGTGAGCTCAACTTGAAACATGAGAGTAGACCATAATCATACATGAACCCTTGCTTAAACATGTATGGCTCACAAGAGGTAAAATCCTTGAAATATGGCTTAACTTGTAACTTGTAAAATCATAGACAATTTTCATAAATTCAATACATACTTGAAATCCTTTAATCATCATATAGTCATTTGACTTGTAAATCATGACATAGATCATCAATACCTTGAGAATTCTTGACTTGATATTTTATCAAAGACATGGTGGATTCATGATGCTAGTTCAAAAACATTAATTCAAGAGTGAAAAAAGATGAGAAAACCTAATGCATATCAACTCACCAACATGCAATAAAACCCTCATGTAGAGTACCTTGAAATCCATCATAAGACTCATGATAATTCATAATTTCATAGCTCAACATATACATTGTCTCAATAGACAAAATCACTTCATCGTATAAGCTTGAAATAAATAGTCATGCATAATAAATCAACATTTCATAAAAAAAACCCCGCATAATTTTTATTGATAATCCGTAATAAGAGATATCCATAAGTGATACAACTTTAAAACATGCAACTTTTCATAAAAAGGGATATTGGGCTCCACGGATGAAAAAACCCAATGGATGAAACCCACATACCTCAAACTTGGGTTTTCTTGAGTTGAGCTTGAAGAAAACTTAGAGCTTGAAGTGAATCCTTGAGTTCTAAAGTTATGCTTGAAATCCTTGAATTTGGAATGAGATATTTGGTTAAGTCTTGGAGAGGTTTTTGTGAGGGTTTCGAGTGATATAGAGTTGAAAATGGCTAAGTATGAATGTTTTTATGCATAAGTGGGTATGGGAATATGACCCCAACGCCTTTGGCGGACACAAAAAAACTAAGGAACATTTTGTACTGGTCCTTGTCTGGTCTGCGAGTTGGACCCAACATGAAGGAAACTTTTACACTGCTCCGCACCCCTGGCTCGTCGGGGCCAGGGCGTGGATGCTCTCTGGAAATCATAAGTTAGCGAAAATGATTTTTTGCTATGGGTCCTTTAAAATCCAGATTATAGCCATTTCCCACTCAATTTTCCTCCTTGGTTGGAATATGAAGTTGGATTTATGATATCACGTACGAATTTTAAGATATATGGAAATTACGATTACGGCATTCTGAAAAACATTTTTAGGCGTTTCAATATCTTTACCTTAGCAACATTCATCCTCGAATGTCAATAAAATGTGCACAAGAGAATTAATCATGAAGATTTTAGCCCGGCAAGAATGCAACAAATGCATTTAAACATATTTTCATAATCTCAACATGAGTGTCAAAAATCACCATAAACTTGTTACCAAGAACATGAATGCATGAAAAATGACATAAGGGGTGAAACTTAAGACTTGAAATGATGATTTTTAACTTGTTAGCTCCTCCAAAGGACCTTGAAGGAAGCTACCTCTTGGTTTCTCAACCTCTTCACTTGTCTATCCAAAATCTTCACCGGGACCTCCTCATAGGTCAAATTATCTTCCACAACACCCACAACATCCAAGGGCACTATAGCACTTGGGTCACCTACACACTTTCTCAAAATGGACACATGGAAGACCGGATGAACCATATACATCTCCATAGGCAACTCCCCCATATGAAAGCTTACACACTCTCCTCAAAACTTTATAAGGACCTACAAACCTTGGGCTTAATTCCATTTCTTACCAAATCAGACCACACCCTTCTTGGGTGAGACTTTCAAGTATACCCAATCACCAACCTTAAGCTCAAGATCTCTTCTCCTCATATCGCAGTTGGACTTTGTCTACTTTGGGCTATTTTCAATCTCTCCCTTATAGTCCTTACCTTCTCCAAGGCCTCTATCACCAAATCTGGATCTAGCAAATCCATTTCCCCCACATCAAACTACCCCAACTGGAGATCTACAATGCCTACCATAAAGAACTTCAAAGGGAGACATACCAATTCTTGAGTGGTAGCTATTGTTGTAAGAAAATTCAATAAGTGCAAGATGTTCATCCTAACTACCCTTAAACTCCAAAACACAAGCCCGAAGCATATCCTCAAGCCTTTGGATAGTCTTCTCGGCTTGACCAACTGTTTGAGGATGAAAAGTCGTGCTAAGCTTAACCTCAGCACCAAGACCTCTTTGGAAAGACCTCCAAAAGTGAGAAGTGAATTGAGCACCACAATCCAAAATGATAGAGAAGGGCACCCTATGCAATCTAACCAACTCACGAATGTACAACTTGGCATAATCTTCGGCACCATAAGTTGTTTTGATCGGTAGGAAGTGAGCCGACTTTTTCATTCTATACACAACAACCCAAATAGAGACAAAATGTTTCCTAGTTTTAGGCAACACAACCACAAAATCCATGTTAACCTCTTTCCATTTCCAAGTAGGAATTTCTATATCATGGGCTGGGCCACTCAGCCTTTGATGTTTGGCTTTCACTTGTTAGAAATTGTGACACCTGGATATGAACCTGGCAATGTCTCTCTTCATACCACCCCACCAATACACCTCCCTTAAGTCTTTATACATCTTTGTAGAATCGGGGTGAATAGAATAGGATGAATTATGGGCCTAATTCAAGATCAATTCTTTCAAGTCATCCACATTTGGCACACACAATTCACCTTGGTACCCAAGGGCACAATCTCCCCTTTGGGAGAAAACCTCCACTCTACCATCTCTCACCAAGGCCTTCAACTCTAGCTAGGTGGGGTCAAGATCTTGTTTTGCCTTTACCTTCTCAGTTAAGGAAGATTTAGAACCATCAACGACCACTACACCACCATTATCAACTTTACCCAACCTAACCCCCAATCTAGCAAACCGGTGAACCTCTCTAGCCACCTTTTTGCCACCATCATCAACGTGAGCTAGACTACCCATGGACACCCTAGTTAAGATCTTTTTGGGTGAAACATACTAGAGACTCTTGTGGTCGATAAAAACATCTACATGAACCCATACAAGTAGTGGCACAAAATTTTCAAAGGAAATACCATAGCTGCCAATTCAAGATCATGGGTGGGATAATTCTTCTCATGCACCTTAAGTTGCCTAAAGGCATATGTTATCACCTTACCATTTTGCATCAAAACACACCCCAAACCAATTCTTGAGGCATCACAATATACCACAAATACCTCCAACCCTTCTAGTAGAGCCAAGATAGGAGTGGATACATGCTTATCTTTCAAGGTTTAGAAACTCTTCTGACATTTATCGGTCCACACGAATTTTGCCTTCTTTTGTGTCAACTTAGTCATAGGAGAACTAATAGAAGAGAACCATCTACAAACGCAAGAAACTTCTAATATCTAATGGAGTCAAAGGTCTAGGCCAATTTCTAATCACCTCTGTCTTCTTAGGATCCACGTTAATGCCATCACCCAACACCACTTGCCCTAGAAAAGCAACCTCTTTCAACCAAAACTCACAATTTTCATATTTATCATACAACCTCCTCTCGCTTAAGATTTGCAATACCACCCCCAAGTGATTCACATGCTCCTCCTTACTACGGGAATAAATCAAAATATCATCAATAAAACCACCACAAATATGTCAAGTAAGGGTAAAAGACCCTATTCATGAGATCCATAAATATAGCTGATGCATTAGTCAACCCAAAGGATATAACTACAAACTCAAAGTGCCCATACCTAGTCTAGAAAATCATCTTAGGAATGTTACACTCCCTCACTTTCACTTGGTCATACCCAGACCAAAGATCAATCTTCGAAAAGTGACTAACCCCTTGAAGTTGATCAATAAGGTCATCAATCCTTGTTAGAAGGTACTTGTTCTTCATGGTGACCCTATTAAGTTGTTGGTAATCGATGCACATTCTAAGAGAACCATCCTTTTTCTTCCAAAATAACACTAGTGCACCCCAAGGTGACTTGCTAGGCCTTATGAAACCCTTCTCTAACACATCTCTCAATTGATCCTTCAATTTCTTCAATTCAACCGGGGCCATACGGTACGGGGGAATAGAAATGAGTTATATATCAAGAAGGAGGTCTACACCAAAGTCTATTTCCCTTTCGGGAGGAACACCGGCTCATCGATAAAGATAACAAGAAACTCCTTAACCACCGGAACTAACTCAATATGAAGTACTTTCTACTCAACATCCCTAACCCTCACAAGATGTTAAAGATAACCCTTAGAAATCAAATTTTAGGCTTTAAGACAAGAAATGAATCTATCCTTGACCACCACATCACGACTTTCCCACTCAAGGATGAGCTCATTAGGGAAATTAGAATTTAACCCTACAAGTTCTACAATAAATAGAAGAATAATATGAACGCAACCAATCTATCCTAGGAATGACATCAAAATCCACCATAAATTCAACAAAATCGCAAGGCAAGACTTTATGCAATATGAACATGGGACGATTTCTGTAAACTCTTTAGGCAACAATAGACTCACCAGTAGGGGTTGACAATTCATAAGGTTCACACAATTGTTCGGGACTAAGATGAAGCTTTTGGAAACAAAAGGAGTAATAAAAGAAATAGCGGCACCTGGGTCTATCAATGCATATACATCAAAATAAAAAATCTTTAACATACCAGTGATGACATCGGGAACCTCATCCACCCCTTGTCTCTGTTGAAGAGCATGGAATTTATTTTGCCTTGGTGCACCTCCTTGTTGGCCTCCTCTTCTCTTTTGACCCGCATTAGCACCTTGGCCTAGTGGACGACCATCTCTACCTTTGTTTTGAGCATGAGGATAATCAATAACCTTGTGACCCATTTCACCACAACTAAATCAAGTATTAGAATTCTTCAAACATGGACCACTGTGATTTTTTTCACACCTTGGGAACCTAGGAATTGTCATTCCTCCATTACCACCTTGGATTCTTGGGTTAGTCACCCTACTTGGGAGGATCATTGGATGAGCCTTGGCCTTGGAACTTCTGGTCTTGAGAAAATAGGCCACCCTTAAAACCTTGGAAACCACCTTCAAAATGAGCCCTCTTGGACTCACCATTTCTTTTTTTTCTAAGCTTTTTCCCCTCTAGTTGTTTAGCATATGTCATGAGGCAGGACCAATCCATTTCTCCTACTAGCATGGTGGTACGACACTCCTCATTAACCAAGTTGGACACTCCCGACACAAATTTGTCCATCCTTGATCAAGGCTCGGCATCTAATTGTGGAGCATACTTGGAGAGTTGGTTGAACTTGAGGGCATACTCCCTCACACTCATGGAACCTTGCTTAAGGTTCATAAACACCATCATCTTAACCTTCCTTATCTCGATAGGAAAGAATCGATTGACGAAGGTATCTTTGAACTCTTCCCAAGGGATAGTATTATCATTCCCTTTCTCTAACTTCCATTGACTAAAACAAATTTGAGGCACTCCTTTGAGTTGGTAGGACACCAACTCTGCATTTTCCTCCAAATTGACCCCTATGATGGATAGCCTCCTTGTACACCTCGTCTATGAATCTTGGGGATCCTCATCCGTCTTGGACCAATAGAACTCCAGTGGATTCATTCTTATGAAATTCCTTATCCTAGAAGTCGGAGTGGGAGCATGAGGGGCTTGGGCCCCTTATCTTATTTGGTTGGTCATAGCATGATCCAACATTGTAATAGCATGTTGGAACTCATCTTAGGCTACCTCTCCACCTTGAGGAGCTTGAGGAGAGGGAGGGGCCGGTTGCTCCTAGGGTATAAGGGATCTCCTTAGTCTCCCTCTTGGAAACGACATGAACTAGAGGAGTAAAGTGCATTTGTTAGAGTAAAAGCATTACACTTACATCTAAAGCATGACATAGACCATGAAGAAGTGAAACATTTCCTAAAATGGCTCATAGCCTCCTATTCATAGTTGTGGAACACTACAACCATGAATAATACTCTAATTGACTCAGTGTATTGGATTCTGAAGACTATTAACAAACTAGTGCTCTAATACCAAGTTTGTCATGACCCAAGCTTAGGACCTGGATGTAACACAGTGAATGGGGAACCCGAAAGGACTCCAAACAATCCTCTTAGCATATCATTCACACATTCTGGGTCGCTAAAGCAAAAAAAACATCACATGATATAAAAAAAGGGACAACAGAAATAAGGGAAAATCTTTGATAATCATAAAAGAAATAAAGAGTGAAGCTCATAGCATAAGTATATCATAATATCCAATAACACCTCTAACATAGAATGGAGGGGGGCCGAGACACTTTTCGAGCTCACCCTTGTAGTAACAAGTGTTCAATGTGAAGAAATCTCAAAATAGCATGACTAACATAGATAGTATCCACGTACTTAAGTACTCACCAAAGTTTATCTCCGAAGGATCGTACTAACCACGTGGAGAACGGTGATTAAATGGAGCTCTAGTTCCTACATGGTAATATCGTGTAGGCATAAAATATGTGTTAGTTTACATTTGAATATACTAAGTATGCGGGATGCAATGCAATAATACATAGGCTAGCATAGTCAAAATGCATAATCATAAGCAATAGATATATAATCTTAATATGGCATGTATGATCAATGCTCATAATAGAATATTCTTATAAATCATTCATCTTGTACTATTTATCTAGCACGCATATGTGGGAAGAGACCTTAACCGACATAGACCAAGTAGCTACAACTTGGAATCCAAGGCATGATACGCCCCCTTGGTCAGGTGGAATAGGCATGAGACCCGCGACTAGGTGTGGTCTAATTGTCAAGGCAAACCAAACTTGATAATATTAACTAGATGGATTCACTAGTATAGCAAGTGTAATAATCATAATCCTATGGTGGAACATAGTTAAGAGACAAAAGACTTTTTATAAGGACCCCTTGGGTCGACCCTCCATCTTAAACATCAATTGGTGCTAAGTCAAATCCTATGGAATACGTGAAATCATCATAACTTCAATAACTTGTAAGAAACATGAAACATGACTGGAGTCACTCTTGAAACATGTTTCACCTCTATTATTAAGCCTAACTTGAAATATGAGAGTAGATCATAATCATAAACAAAACCTTGCTTAAACATGAATGGCTCACAACAGGTAAAATCCTTGAAATAGGGCTTAACTTGTAACTCGTAAAATCTTAGATAATTTTCATGAATTCAATACATATTTGAAAGCCCTCAATCATCATATAGTCACTTGACTTGTAAATCATCATATACATCATCAATAACTTGAGAATTCTTGACTTGACATTTTATCAAACACATGGTGGGCTCATGATACTATCTCAAAAACATGCAATTCAAGAGTGAAATAAGATGAGAAAACCTAATGCAAATCAACATACCAACATGTAGTAAAACTCTCATGTAGAGTACCTTGAAATTCATCACAAAGACTCATGATAATTCATAATTTCGTAGCTCAAAACATGCTTAGTCATAATAGACAAAATCATTTCATGGTATAAGCTTGAAATAGATTGTCATGCATAATAAATCAACATTTCATAAAAATCCAATATATTTTATACTCATAACCCATAATAAGACATACTCAAAAAGGATACAACTTGAAAACATATAACTTTTCATAAAAAGAGAGATTGGGCTCCATAGGTGAAAGAACCTAATGGACGAAACACACATACCTCAAACTTGGATTTTCTTGAGTTGAGATTGAAGGAAACTTAGAGATTGAAGTGAATCCTTGAGTTCCATAATTAAGTTTGAAATCCTTGAATTTGGAATGAGATATTTGGTTAAGTCTTCGAGAGGTTTTTGTGAGAATTTTGAGTGATATAGAGTTGAAAAGTAGCTAAGTGTGGGTGTTTTTACGCATAAGTGAGCATGGGGATATGACCTCAATGCCCTTGGCCGACACAAAAAACTAAGAAACATTGTACTAGTTCGCATTTGGTCCGCGGTGTGGAGCCAATATGATGGAAACTTTTGCATTGCTCTGCGCCCCTGGCGCTTCGTGGCCAGGGCATGGATGCTCGCTGGAAATCGTATGTTCATGAAAATTATTTTTCACTATGGGTCCTCTATAATCCAGATTATACCCATTTTCACTCAATTTTGCTCCCTGATCGTGAATATAAAGTTGAATTTTAGATATCATACACGAATTTTGAGATATATAGAAATTACAATTATGGACATTTTGAAGCACACTTTTAGGGAGTTTCACTTATGACATGATTTTTTATAAAAGACTATGATTATTATTTGAAAACAATGAAAGAATGATTTTAATAAAGTATGAAATATGTTAAAAGTTATGTATATGAATGATTTATGTATTTCATGGGATATGACTTAACACCGAGAGGATTACGTTGGATACCATGATCCTATAACTATGTCCGACCGTAAGAATGATGTTCATTTTTTATGCCTTATTGTTATGCTAATGGATCCATATAGCTTTAACTAACACTTACTGTACTAGTATAGAGCCCATAGGGTGAGGATCGAATCTACCTTGACAGAGTAGACTCATCTTAGCTTGATATCGAGTGAACATCAAGATTTCATGTAGTAGTCCACATGGTTTGAATTGTCGGTTATGTTCCTATTCTCACATATGTATGT
Organism: Solanum clarkiae; assembly: GCA_011800125.2. Taxonomy (NCBI): domain Eukaryota; kingdom Viridiplantae; phylum Streptophyta; class Magnoliopsida; order Solanales; family Solanaceae; genus Solanum; species Solanum clarkiae. Next base: position 12,445 of record JAABOM020079916.1, on the reverse strand, counting down.
TAAGGTTATAAAAGCATTTTATGATGCTTTTTTCCTATGATTTTAACTTGCATGCTTGTACATATTGTGTCCTTATTCCATTGATTATGATTATACATATTGATATTATCATAGCGTCTTTTGATTCATGTCATACCTAAATACTTAGTACATTCCACGTACTAATGCATACTTCTTTTCCTACATGATCTAACTATGTATGGGCGGACGACTAGGTGATTATTCCATTTCGTGGATAGATTTGCGTTTCGACCTTGAAGACTTGCTGGTGAGTTCCATGCTCCAGGAACAAGGCCTTTATGATGCTTTCCTTTATGTTGAGACTTTATCATTTTCCTCTTTGGTGTATATATTGATTGTGAGCTAGTGAGTTATGTGATAGAGCCCGCCAAGATCTATGATGTAGAGGAATGATTTTGACATAATGGGTTGAAGTATAATCCCTCATGGGAATTATGCTATTTTCACTTTATGTATTTACACTTGTCAATTCTCTTATGTATGTTTATCTTACCTTATGAATTCTTATGATATGAACACGAGTCTTTGATGGGATACCTCCGGGGGTCATATTTTCTGTGTCACAGCTAGGCCCTAGGTCCAGGTCATGATAGTGTCCCTATATAGTACATGTTAATTAATAATCAAAAATGGGTAGTTCTCGTAAGGACTTATCTTATACATTAATCGAAATGGGTTATGTTCTTGTAAGGTGTTTGTGGAACGCTCTCGAAAATGGGGTAAGTGCCTGTAAGGTGAAATGTTTTGTTTACCTTGGAAAATTAGACCACTCCTTGTTAGGTATATAGTAAACATCGAGATTTCAAGTAGTAGCTCGCTTGGTCTTACATGTCGCTTATGGTCTCTTCCCATCTAAGTATAATACGTCATGTGACTTGGTGATTCTTCATAAATATTTTGACTAAGCATTGATCATTCATGTCATATTGAAACTTTATCCATTGATTATGGTTATACATATTGTTTAATTATGGCTTATGTTCTTTGTTGTATTGCATCCTGCATACTTAGTACATTCCACATACTAGCGCATACTTTTTGCCTACATGATCTAACCATGTAGGGATCGGAGCTCCTATCTATCCTCCTCCTCCATATGGCTAGATGGATCGATAGAAGATTGTTATTAGTGTGTCCTCCATTTTGGGGACAATGTTCGCTTACTTTCATGCTTTATTAAGGCTTGTCTAATTATTTATATTTATCTTTTGAGGGTAAACCCAGGAGATGTCTTGGCCCTAATTCCACTCATGATTAGAGGTGTTGTTGAATATGGCTCATATATGTTACAGGTTTAACTCCTATTATGTTTATGTAACTATTAAAGACATCTGTTAGTCCCTACTCCCTTCTATGCTTGATAAGTGTAAGCCCCTACTCCTTCCCATAGCATGACTCATTCTTACTCGATGCTTAGACTTTATTCTCTACATGTTCATGCTAATCTTCTTCTCTATAACATCGCCATAAATTGAGTACAAAGTCTCATTTCCCTTAGAATTATGGGCTTGTTGTTTAATTATACTTCCGTATACAAGGATATGTCATGTACGCTTAAGAGGCTTGTTTGGGGTCCCTTTGGATTATCCATTCACCATGTTACGCCTAGGCCCTAGGCGTGGATCGTGATAGGGTAGGAGCACCCAAACCAAGTTGCTTGAAGATAGCTAAGGGCATCAAGTTGATACTCGCCCCGAGATCACATAGAGCTTTTATGAATGGGACAACAACAATCGTGCAAAGAAATGTAAATGCACCTAGATCATCTTCTTTACCACCAAATTACTTGAAATAATTGCATTGCAATGATAAGAGAGCTCAATAGTCTTGAATTCCATGTTTTTCTTCTTTGTAACCAACTCCTTCATGAATTTTGGATAAATCGCTATCTTAAGGAGAGCTTTTATTAAAGGGATATTGATTGAAAGAGTTTTAAACATACACAAGAATTTTTAAAACTTTGCATTATCATTCACCTTCTTCAATCTTTATGGAATTGGCGGGTTAATAGTAACCTTTGGAGGAGTCACTTATGAATGAGGAGGGTTATTGTTATTGGGAATAGCATTAGAATGTATAGTGTTGCTTGAACTTGAGGAAACACGTCCCTCCACCTTTAAACCACAATCACTCCTAAGATAGTCTTGAGTAGGTGCTACATTACTTTGCACAATGGTATCAACCACATCATGAACTTTATCATCTACAACTAATGGAACCTTTCCTTTGTTACTTGGCCCACTTTTTCATTAGAAGCGTCATTACCAACTATCTTGCTACTTTTAGTGGAAATCACCATGCATTGTGGGTTATAATTTTTTGAGTTCACTACCATATCACTTGGAAACCCAGCCTTTTTTCTTTGATTCAAACGGGCTAAAATATGACCAAATTAGATCTCCAATTGCTTGATTGAGGCCCCATAAGAAGTGTTAGTTTGATTTAATAAGGACAAATTGAACTTCGTCTCTTTGATTGCCTCGTCAATTCCCTCAACCATGTTGACGATTCTTGCAAGCATATCTTTGGCACAAAAATTTTTTGGGGGTGAACCACAGGTTCTTTGGGGTTGGGACGGTGATGTGGTTGAACATATCTCTCTCTATCAACCTCGCTATCTTGCTATTATGTATTTCTATCTCACCAATCTCAGTCTCTACAATTTCCCTATCTCACATTCATCCAATTGTCATGACCCAAGCCTAAGGCCTAGACATGACACGATAAATGGGGACCCGAAAAGAGTCCCTAAACGAGCCTCTTAAGCATAAATTATACATCCTTTGTTTAGCGGAAACATGAAAGAGAAAGGAGGACATGTCACATAGTATCTAAAGGAAATGAGAATAAGGGAAATCTTCACCTTACAAAAAGATAATAAGAGTCAAGCTCAATACAAAACATCCAATCTACAAACACTTCTAGTATGAGTGGAACGGGGGCCAAGACATCTTCCGGGATCACCCTCAAAAGATAAAAGAAGGTCTAAATAGAGAAGTCTTAGCGAAAACATGAAAGTAAAGTGGATGTTATCCCCGAAACAAAGGACTCAGCAATAGCAATCTTCAATGATCCGGCTAACACATAGATGAGGAGGATGAGTAGGAGCTCCAGTCCCTACATGGTGAGATCATGTAGGCAAAAGTATGTGTTAGTACTTGGAATGTACTAAGTATGCGGGGTTCAATGCAACAAGGAACATAAGCCACGATAATCAAGATGCATAATCATAATCAATAGACTTAAGTTCAATATAATATGTATAATCAATTCTTGAAGTAAAACATGCATGAATGTAATCAAACTTACATAATATATCATATATATATATGGAGGAGACTGTAACTGACCTATAAAACTGAGCGAGCTACTACTTGAAAACCTGAAATGTTCACTCCACAAAGAATAAAGGAGTAGCCTACTTGCCAAGGTAAACTAAACTTGACCTCACAAAGTGGAGAACTTGCCTAGATGGATCCACTAGTAAAAGCCAATTCAGGAAATAATATAAACCTATGGTGGTACATAGTTAAGAGGCCAAGACTTTATATAAGTGATGTTCATGCTCCAATAGTAAAATGATCGCAGTCAAGTATAAACCTAACCAAAGGTTAGGGTGTAATTCACAGTGAATACGGGTCTTGAATATGTTGATCCACTAACAATCATTTCAAGTATCGATTACTATATTCTCTAAAATGAGGAGGGGTTGTAATTCCCATAGGTTGATTTCCAAGGGATGTTTGTATTATCTTGTGAGGGTTAAAGATGTGGAGTCCAAAGTCCCTTCCATTGAGTCTGTCCCAGTTGTAAATGAGTTTCTTGATATCTTTCCAAATAACCTTCCTGGTGACTTTCCTGAAAGGGAGCTAGATTTTGGCATAGATCTCCTTCCCAACACTCAACATCTCCATTCCCCCTTACCGTATGGCCCCGGTGGAGTTGAAGGAGTTAAAGGAGCAATTGAAAGATTTGTTGGAGAAAAGATTTATTAGACGTAGCCAATCACCTTGGACTACACTGTGTTGTTTGTAAAGAAGAAAGATGGGTCACTTAGAATGTGTATTGACTACTGGCAATTTAATAGGGTCACTATAAAGAATAGATATGCTCTTCCAAGAATTGATGACCTGTTTAACCCATTGCAAGGGGCTAGCTTTTTCTCTAAGATTGATCTTCGGTACGGGTACCATCAAGTGAGGGTGAGAGAGTGTGATATTTCCAAGATGGCCTTTTGGACTAGATATAGGCACTATGAATTTGTGGTGAGTCCTTTGGATTGACTAATGCACACGGGGGATGGTATAAAAGTGGATCCTAAGAAAATTGATGTGATTAGGAATTGTCCTAGACCATTGACCTCGTCAGATATTAGGAGTTTCTTGGGCCTTGCGGGTTACTATAGAAGCTTTGTGAATGGGTTCTCCTTCATTGCTTCCCTTATGGTAAAATTGACTCAAAAAAAGGTTAAGTTTGTGTGGACTAGTGAATGTGAGAAAAGCTTCTAAACATTGAAAGATAGACTTGTGTCCGCTCCTATATTGTCCCTACAGGATGGGTTTGAGGGTTTTGTTATGTATTGTGATATATCTAGAGTTGGTTTGGGTTGTGTGCTAATGCAAGATGGTAAGGTCATAGCCTATGCTTCTAGGCAACTCAAGATGCATGAAAAGAACTACCTGACCCATGATCTTGAATTGGCCACCATGGTGTTTGCGTTAAAGATTTAGCATCATTATTTATATAGGGTGCATGTTGATGTCTTTACCGATCATAAGAGCCTTCAATATTTCTTAACTCAAAAAGATCTTAACTTGAGACAAAAGAAGGTGGCTAGAACTCCTTAAGGACTATGACATGAGCGTGCATTACCATAAGGCAAATGTTGTGGCGGATGTTTTAAGTTGGGTGTACCTTGGTAGCCTACTAAGAAGACAGAGGTAATTAGAAATTGGCCTAAACCTTTGACTCCATAGGACATTAGTAGCTTTTTGGGCTTAGAGGGTTACTACTAGAGGTTTGTGAATGGGCTCTCTTCTATTACTTCTCCCATGACTAAGTTGACCCAAAAGAAGACAAAATTTGTATGGATTGATGAGTGTGAAAAGATTTTTCAAACCTTGACAGATAAGCTTTTCTCCACTCCTATCTTGTGAAATGATCCTAAAAAGTGCCCGAACATATGCCTCGGAAGTGCCCATAATCATAATTTTCATATATCTCAAAATCTGTGCGTGATATTAAAAATCTGACTTCATATTCTTGATCAGGGGGAAAATTGAGTGGGAAATGGGTCTAACTAGAGCAAACATAGAAAAATTTGATTTTCCCAACTATGCACAAAATAGTGGGGGTGTGCGATGGTACCGCGATGCGGGACCTATGTATTTTGTTGCTAGTTTTCTCACTTCGTTCCAAGGCTTTGGGGTCTTGAACCTAAGCCTTCCTATGAGTAAAAACATCTATACTTAGTCATATTTCAACCTTATATCATACAAGATATTTCCAAAAACCCTCTATAACACTTAGACAAATATTTCACCCAAATCCTAGCATTCCAAACTTATTTCGGATCTAAGGATTTCATTCAAGCTCTAAGTTCTCAATCAAGTCTTCATCAAGGAAATCTCCAAAGTTGAGATATGTGGGTTTCAACCATTGGGTCATTTCCACCATGGTGCCCAACTTTCCTTTTTACATAAATTGCATGTTTCTAAGTTAATTTACTTATGGGTCTTGCTTATGATGAATTTGGTTATAAACTATATTGAGGTTTCATAAAATTATGATTATTTAAGCATGTTTTGAGCTATGAATCTATGATCTATTATGTGATTTGATGAGGAATTTTGATTTATCTTGCATAAGGGTATTACCAAGTGTTGGTGGGTGGTTTTACATTGATTTTTCTTACATGATTTCACTCTTGAATAGCATGATTTTGTACTAGCATTAACAATAGTTAAGTGTTTGATAAAATGTCCGGATATGAATACTTGAGATATTGAAGGTCTATTGCATGGCTTATGAGTTAAGTGACTTTAAGATGATGAAAAGGATGTATATATGTGTTGATTTCATAAATAGTATCTATAGTGTTGTAAGTTGACCACACCTCGCTCGGGGAGTGGTAGGCCCATGCAACCATGTTAGGGGGTTTGTACCTCAATCACCTTGCTCAGGGGTGGTAGGCCCATGCAACCATATTAGGGGATTTGTACCTCAATCGCCTAGCTCGGGGGGTGGTAGGACCACGAAAGCATGTTGGGGGCTTGTACCTCAATCTCCTCGCTTGGGGAATGTTAGGCCCGTACAATCATGTTGGGGGGTTCGTTCCTCAATCGCCTCACCAACAAGTGGTAGGCCTTGGTCTCTACAATGATTGTCTCTTCCTACTCCTGTAATATGTTCTTTATAAGTATGTTTTAATTCAAGCATCATTCATGAATGACATATTTTTACTATGCTCATCCATTGCCTATATTTAAATATTTTGGTTATGTTGCCAATCTCTTGTTGCATTGCATCCTACAAACTTAGTACATTCAAGCGTACTAACGCATACTCTATGCCTACATGATGTTATAATGTAGGAACTGGAGCTCCACTTGATCATCTTCCTCCTCCATGTGGCTAGTACTATCTTTGAACTAAGTTTGGTGAGACCTCTCCGAAGATGATATCTTTTGAACTTATGTTATGTAAAGACTCTCTTTCTTTTATTGTATGCTTTGACTATAAGGGTGAGCTCGGAATGTTGTCTTAGCCCCCTCTCAATTCCATGTTTAGAGGTGTTGTTGGACAAGTTATGTAATGATGCTTTGAGCTTGACTCCCTTGACTTTTGTATGTTTTAAGGTATGAAAGACTCCCTTAGCCCCTTTATCCTTATTTTATGTTCCCTTGTTGTTGTTTGAGTGCTTCTGCAACCAAGGATATGTAATAATATACTAAGAGGCTTGTTGGGGTTCTCTTCGGGTCTGCCATTCGCCATGTCATGTCTAGGCCTTAGGTCTGGGTCATGACAAAGATTCTATCAGAGAACTAGGTTGTTAATGGTCCTCGACATCCAACACACTATGTCGATTAGAGTCTTGTTCATGGTTGTGAAGTGCACCACAGCTATGAGCAAGAGGCCATGAGTCATTTTAGGAAATATTTTCCTTCTTCTTGCTCTGTGCCTAGAGTTAAGTTGAGGCCTTCCCCTAACAAATGTGCTCTGTGAAATGACCCCAAAAAGTTCCCAAAAACATGACTCGGAAGTAAGCACAAACTTGTTTTCTATATATCTAAAAATTCGTTTGGAATTTCTAAAATCCGACTTCATATTCTTGTTCAGGGGGTCCAAATTAGGGTGACAAGAGTCTAACCTCAATTGTAAAGCAAAGGAATCGAATTATGAAACTTCGCTCGATGCGATTTCCAGAGAGCCTCCGCATCCTCTCCGTAACGCGGAGACGTGTTATTTCTGCACTATCTTTTCCTAGTTCACCCAAAAGTTTTCTAAGTGTTGGACCTATATTTTTTCAAACGTATTTTCACCTATACTTTGCTTTATTTCGCCCTTATATCACCCTAAACATTTCCCAATATTTCCCCAAACACTTGACTCATTTCTAAACCTAAATTCAAGTCCCAAATTCAGGGCTAATCTCAAGGATTTCTTCAAGGATCTCAACCAAGCTTCAAATCTCCATTAAAGTCTTCTTCAAGAACTTCACAAAAGCTAAGGTATATGGTGTTGAACCATTGGGTGCTTCCACCTATAGTGCCTAAACCCTCTTTTTACTAATATTTCATGATTTAAAGTTGATTTTACATGTGGGTCTTGTATATTGAGACATTTACAGCATAGTGATTTATGTTCATGAAAGTAGGTCGTTTTAGCATGTTTTGAGCTTCAAATCTTGGATCTAATGTTGGATTTGATGAGGAGTTTTGATATGAATGTCTTGAGGGTATTGCAAGGTGTTGATTAAAGGTTTTACCATTGATTATAGTTTCTTGAGGAACTGAAGGTTCAAAGCATGAGATATGATATGTATGATGTTTTAATGGTGAAATGAGCTTATGGACATGATGTATATATATATATGTTCTATATAACGTGTTGTATTAGACCATGTCCGATTCGGGGGGCATAAGGGCTCGGATGACCATGTGAGGGGTGAGTACCTTGCCACCAGGGCGGCCAGGTGTGAATGACATCTACCATGTGAGGGGTAAGTACCTTGCCACCAGGGTTTCCGGTTGTTAACTCTATCTACCATGATGTCTGGGTGTGAACGACATCTCCCATCCAAAGCTGGGTTTTTAGCTTGGTCTCTTCTACACATATGATATCTTACATAAACATGATTTACCTTAGCATGTTTTACTTATGCATCGATCATACATGCTATATTGCTATACAATTCCTATTGTCTAATATATGTATTTCAACTATGAAGCTTGTTTATTGTTGCATTGCATCTCATGTACTTAGTACATTCAAAGTACTAACGCATACACTTGCCTACATGATATCACCATGTAGGAATCAGTGCCCAAGTTGATCATCTTCCTCCTCCATGTGGCTAGACGGTCCTATCCCAAGCTTATTGGTATGTCCTCCATTTCGAGAACTTTGGTTTATGTTTCCCTCTTATCTATGTATTGAGACACTATTATATTTTCTATTCGACTATGAGGGTGAGCCCGATTACGTTGTCTTGGGCCCCGGTCTATCTATGTATTAGAGATTTTTGTTGGACATACTATATACTTATGATGAGCTTGACTCTTGTCTCTTGTTTATGATGTTTTTATGGGTTACCTTAGTCCCATTTCCCTATTATTACTCTTTATGCCTTTGTATGCTTCTGCGACCAATGATATGTAATGATAAGTTAAGAGACTTGTTTGGGGTTCCTTTGGGTTCCCCATTCGCCGTGTCACGTCTAGGCCCTAGGATTGGATCATGACAAACTTAATATCAAAGCACTAGGTTGATATATCCTTGAAGTCCAACACACCACACTGATTAGTGTCCTATTCATGGTTGTGAAGCGCACTATGACTATAATAGGAGGTTGTGAGGCATTTTAGGAAATGTTTCCCTTCTTTACATTATAAGTTGTGCTTTAGAGTTGTGACAAGTTGTCCCCCCCAACTATTGTTCTTTGCTATGTTAGATCATACCCATCACTAGAGGAAGATGGGCCCAAACTCTCGAGGAGTAATCTACTAATGGCGAGCTCCGGGATGCTCTTACTATGCTTTTCCAAGTGGTGGCCAACCAAGTCTAACAAGGGGCCCAAGCCCCTCATGCTACTACCTTGGGAGCTAGGGTAAAGGACTTCATTAGGATGAATCCTCCGATTTTCCATAGGTCAAAGGTGGATGAGGATCCACAAGAGTTTATTGATGAAATTTATATAATCTTATTGATCATGGGTGTTGGGCCAAATGAGAAGGCGGAGTTGGCGATGTACCAACTCAAGGAGTGGCCCAAATTTGAGGGACTATTCCCTCACACTCATACCACCTTGTTTGAAGTTCATAAACTCAACCAACTTTTCTTCCCTAAGCTTAGGAGGGAAGAATCGATTAAGCAAGGCCAATTTGAATTCCTCCGAAAGCACCACATATCCATTACTCTTCTCACCTTTCCATTGATCAAATTAGTTGTATTGACTAACAACAACTCAATAGGGTCACTACAAAGAATAGGTATCCTCTTCCAAGAAATGATGATTTATTTGACCAATTGCAAGGGGCTAGCTATTTCTCTAAGATTGATCTTCAGTCCAGGTATCATCAAGTGAAGGTGAGGGAATTTTATGTTCCCAAGACGGCCTTCCAAACTAGATATAGGCATTATGAGTTTGTTGTGATGTCTTTTGTGTTGACCAATGCACCTGCCATATTCATGGACATTATGAATATGCTCTTCAAACCCTACTTTGATTCCTTTGTCGTGGTCCTCATTGATGATATATTGATCTATTCACATAGTAGGGACGAAAATATGGGTCATTTGAGGGTTGTGTTGCAAGGATTGAGGGAGGAGAAATTGTACGCTAAGTATACAAAGTGTGAATATTTGTTGAAGCAGGTTGCATTCTTAAGTCATGTGGTGTTGGGGGATGGTATTAATGTGGATCCAAGGAAGACCGATGTAATTAGAAATTTGCCTAGACCATTGACCCCGTTGGATATTAGGAGATTCTTGGGCCTAGTAGGTTATTATAGAAGGTTTGTGAATGAGTTCTCTTCCATTGTTTCACCTATGACAAAATTTACTAAACAGAAGGTTAAGTTTGTGTGGACCGATGAGTGTGACATGAGCTTCAAACATTGAAATACAAGCTTGTGTCTTCTCCTATATTGTCACTACCGGATGGGCATGCGGGATTTATGGTGTATTGTGATGCTTCCCGAGTTTGTCTAGGTTGTGCGTTGATGCAAAATGGTAAGGGCATAGCTTATGCCTCTAGGCAACTCAAGGTATATGAAAGGAACTACCCTACCTATGATCTAGAGTTAGCCGCCGTTGTGTTTGCATTAAATATTTGGCGTCACTACTTGTATGGGGTGCATGTGGATGTATTCACCAATCATAAGAGCCTCCAATATGTCTTCACTCAAAAAGATCTCAACTTGAGCCAAAGGAGATGATTAGAACTTCTTAAAGACTATGATATGAGTGTGCACTATCATTCGGGTAAAGCAAATGTTATGGCAGATGCTTTGTAAATGGGTAACCTAGCTCATGTTGATAGCGGTGATAAGGAAATGGCTTGGGTGGTGCACCAATTGGCTAGACTTGGGGTTAGGTTGGAAGAAGTTGGTGATGATGGTATTATTATCATTGATGGGTCTAAATATTTATTAGTTGATGAGGTGATAGCAAAACAAGATCTTGACTCCTCCTTGATTGAATTTAAGGCCTTGGTGAAAGATGGCAAAGTAGAGGTTTTCTCCAAGGGGGAGATGGTGCCTTTAGGTACCAAGGTAGGTTGTTTGTTCCTTGTGACATCGTTTGAGGGAGAAAATCTTTAATGATGACCATAATTCTTCCTATTCTATCCACCCTAGTTCTAAAAAAATATATTGGGATATTGCCAATATTTTTTTTGGTTGCCATAGTTGTCAGCAAGTCAAAGCTGAACAACAAAGACCATGTGGATTGACCCAAGACATAGAGATTCCTACTTGGAAATGGAATGTGATTAATATGGATTTTTTTGTTGGGTTTCCCCAGATTAGAAAAGGTTTTGATTCCATTTTGATTGTGGTTGATAGGATGACGAGATTGGCTCATTTTCTACCAGTTAAGACCACATATGGGGCTGAAGATTATGCAAGGTTATACATTCATGAGTTGGTAAGGTTACATGGGGTTCCTTTGTCCATCATCAGTTCGTTGGGCACAATTTACTTCATATTTTTGGAAATCATTCCAAAGGGGTCTTGGTACTGGAGTTAAGCTTTCTACGGCCTTCTACCCTCAAACGGATGGCCAAGCTGAGAGGATCATCCAAATCCTTGAGGATATGCTTAGAGAATGTTTGTTGGAGCTTAAAGATAGTTGGGAGGATCATCTTCCATTTATTGAGTTTGCCTACAATAATAGCTATCATGCTAGCATCGGTATGGCTCCATTTGAGGCTCTTTATGGTAGGTGTTCTAGATCACTGTTTGGGTGGTTTGAGGTTGGTGAGATAGCATTGTTGGGACTTGATCTGGTAATAGATGCTCTTGAGAAGGTTAGGATGATTAGAGAAAGGTTAAACATAGCCCAAAGTCGTCAAAAATCCTATGCCGACGTGAGAAGAAGAGACCTTGAATTCAAAGTTGGCAATTGGGTTTACCTAAAGGTTTCACCCATGAAGGGTGTGCTCTATTTTGGGAAGAAGGTCAAGTTGAGCCCAAGATATGTTGGTCCTTATGATGTCATGAGAAGGGTTGGCAAAGGTAGCTTATGAGTTGAAGTTACCTAGTGAGATGGAATTGGTTCATTCGGTATTTCATGTCTCTATGTTGAGGAAATGTGCGGGTGATCCTAATGCTTTTATGCCTCTTGATGTGGTGGGGGTTGTTGAGGATAACTTAACTTATGAGGAGGTTCCAGTTTAGATTTTTGATAGGAAAAAGAAGAGATTGAGGGACAAGAAGGTGGCATCCGTTAAGATCCTTTGGAGGAAACAACAAGTCAAAAGTGCTACATGGGAGGCCGAAACGGACATGTAAAAGTTGTATCCTTATCTTTTCCACTCTACTCAAGACTAAGGTACTAATTCTAAGTTCCCTATGTTATTTCAAGTCTTATATTTTATCCCCTAAGTAATTCGTATACATTCATGTTTAAGTTGGCAAATTTGTGATGATTTTACACTTATGTTGAGATTTTGAAAATGGTGTTTTAAATGTAATGTTGCATT
>JAABOM020079908.1:0-32393 GCA_011800125.2 Solanum clarkiae | reverse complement strand
ATACCATCCAGGGAAGGCAAATGTGGTAGCTGATGCTCTGAGTCATAAGGCAATCATGAATACTGATGATCCAGCTGCAATAGGTCAAGGGATGGCTAAAGATCTACATCATCTAGCCAGTTTTAGAGTTCGCCTTCTTGAAAATCGAAAGGAAGGAGTTATTGTGCATAATGCTATGAAGTCTTCATTAGTAAAGGAGGTGAAAGAAAAATAGTTTCAGGATCCTATTTTACGACAACTAAGAGAAAATGTGAGTTAGGTTACGATAAAAGGCTTTTACCTTTCACAAAATGGAGCATCTTACTGTAAAAATGAAATATGACATGATTTGGTTAAACTAGCGCTACGTTCTAAAAGTGTTTGAATCTCGTGTTAATGGGTTATATGTGCGTCTAACTCTTAAGAGGGTCGGATGTATACATGTTTTGTGTCGAAGTGAGGAGATTACGGCCTTAAAATGAAGTGAGAGAATTGAGGTGCTTGCAGGACTTAGGAAGCAAGTAGGTGAGTCAACTACTTGCTTAGCTTAAACTGCTAACTAAACGGAGATGAGACCCGATGTCGAAATTGTCCAAGTCCGAGTATGAATAAAATTCTTGTTAAGGGTGTAACTTTGGGCCATGATTTAACATCACATATGGACAACATTTACAGCCCAAGGATGATAGTAAGAAAGGCCCAAAGACATCATAAACTCTTGGATACTTTGGGCCCAAAACAAAGTAAGAAAAGTTGGCAAAATAGGGAGCCCAAGTCCATCAACTTGGAGACCCATTTTGTCCCTAGTTTAATGGAAAAGCTACTGGATAAGTAACTTATTAATGTGTGGTGTAAGATGGTCAAAATACCAAGAGAAGGTCGGCCAAAGTAGTAGCATAAAGAGGGGTCATAAGCAGCAAATATCCATTCACTTTTAACTTGGAAAATTTCTGCTTTCTCCCAACTTTATTGTTCTTCTTTCTTTACCTTGCAAAGCAGCTAAATAACTCTCCTAGGGTTCTTGGAGAATCCGTACACCTTGAAGTAAGTAGTAAGTAAGTTTACACATGTGTTTAGTATATTTTTCTTATGAAAAATAAGAAGTATATGTTAGTATATTGGTGCTGGAATTTCTGGAGAGATTGTATACTTGGGATTCTTGTGTACTTTTCTTGTTAATTGAGAGGTATTTCTCTTGTTGGCTGGATTTATTATGTATTAGTACTTAATTATGCAACAAATGTTGGTTTTATAGTAGTGTAGAAAGGCTGATTAACTACTTTTACGGTCCACAAAGACGAGTCGTTATATGATATCGCAATTATGTGCTTCGTATGAACTTGTGGACTATTGGAGAGCAAGCTATTGCTTCATGTCCTTAATAACTGATTTGTCTCTGTTTTGAAATTGGTTCATAGCTGGTAGTATGTATAAATATTTCTGGAACAATTAGGTTAAGGTTGGAACCGATTTGGAATTGTTAAGGTCGAAAGGTAGCGAGGAAAGGTAACGTTATGCTGTCCGTTTTTAGATTACATTGAATTGTGATGTGTTGTGCTTTGTGGGCTGTTGTAAGACTGTTAAGGACTTAAAATAGGTTGTACATGATGTGTATATGCTATTGTGTATTAGAAAGTACGATTAGGGGCGGAAAGGTTAAAGGAATGAGCCCGGGTTTATAAATACCCGCTTGCTGCCCAGGTATTGTTTTCTTATGTGATTGGGATGCCAAGGTGTGTATATTGGCTGCTAATACTAGTTTTATCACCTACGATATTGTAGATAACTGCTTGAAGGCAAGGAAGGTTGTTTTGAGATAGTAAAGAGGTCCGACGACGAGGTATGTAAGGTTACTTGATTTCGTATCACTTGGCATGAAACATAGATCTCTCCTTGGTACATAAAGGCATTCACCAACTCTGACATAACTATTAACCATGTCTCCACTCTTGTACATACTCATATGATTCCATACCTAGTCACCTTTAAAACTGCATACATGCTTGAATACCAAGTTACCTGAATTCTTGTTATGAAATAAAGTTCTCAAGTTGTTCCATTTCATATGCATTTCATTGTTTACCCAACGTACTCTTTTATTTCTCATATTGTCTTATATAACTATCTACATGTCACATGCTACATATACAGTCCTACGACTCCAATATTATGGTCACCAAAAGAATTATCTCAAAGGTAATTGAAAGATAAAGTATACAGTTTTCGGTAGGTGGTAGCCCCGAGGGGTTGAGTATAACCTAGCCAAGGGATGATCCTATCAGGGGGTTAGCCCAATGGGTTGAGTATAACCTAGCCAGGGACGAACCCGATATAGTTTCACCACTGATCAATTGGTCATTTGTTTACATTTGTGCACAGATTTTACAGTACAAATCTTACAATAAAGGTAAAGTGATATAAAGAACATAAAGTACATGATTCCACAGTATAACTACGGGTGATCCCTCATCTTCTACAGATTCATGGTTTCATTTGAATTGTTACTTTATATACAGTATATCCTGCCTTACATACCCAGTACATTATCTCATACTGACGTCCCTTACGGGGGACCTGCATTTCATGCTGCAGGTATAGGTGCTAGCAGATCTCCCCAGTAGGAGTACAAGACATTCAACTGTGGTTACCAAGCTCCAGGTTGCTTTGGAGCTTTGCATATTTAGATCTTATATGTTTATATTGTACAGTTAGTTGAGGCGGGGCCTGTCCCGACCCTTATCAGATGTATCTCTCTAGTTAGAGGCTTTGTAGACTATGTAAAGCACAGTGAAATCATGTCTCGCACTTTAGACATTGTGGCCCCAACGGCCTAGTCATATGCATTTCCTTTTGGCTTGTTATCACTATTTTTCTTCTTAAATGCATGTCAAACGTAGAAAACCCTTATAATATGTATAGAAAGCATATAATGACAGGTTGGTTCTCTTGAGCGTTATCGACAATGGGTGCTGGTCCGCCCTACGGGACTTTGGGGCGTGACAAACCTATAACCGGAAATTTTATCAAACACTTGGCGGGTATGTAATGGAGGTATAATACCATGCAATTTAGAGATGAAATCATGCAAGAAAATCCATTGTAAAACCATCAATCAACACTTTGTAATACCCTCAAGTATTATACACCAAAATCCCTCATCAAATATTTCAACAGACCCAAGATTTATAGATCAAAACGTAGCAAAACTATCGCAACTTTACATAGCTTTAACATAGTTCATAGGCATATTCATAATAGTAAACCCATTTGTAAAATCAACTTTAAATAATTAAGATTGAGTAAAAAAGAGATTAGGGCACCGTGGGTGGAAGAACCCAATGGCTAAAACCTATATACCTTGACTTTGGAGAGTTTCTTGAAGAAGATTTGAAATGGAGGCTTGAATCTTGAATGAAATCCTTAGATCCGGATGAGCTTTGGGACTCTTGAATCTTGATGAGGACTTGGGGCTTTACTTGGTTGCCTTAAATTTCAACAAGACTTCTTAAAAACCTTGAGAATGGATGTAGAATTTGATGAAGATTTTAGAGGATTTTGAGAGGTTTTTGGTTGGTTCTTCGGGCTCAAAAAGGCTAAAAAAGGAGGTATTTTCGTGTATATATGTATAGGGTTATTACTCAATTGCCTTGGAGTAAGAAAGAGCAAACATCAAAACTTTTTGAACTGGTCCGCGTCAGGTTCGCATTGCAGACCCATCACGGATAGCTACCGTTTTTGCAAAACTTCACCAAAAATTATTTTTCTTGGAATGGATAAAGTATACCTTATAGGTATTCATATTCCCACACATTTTTTCCCTTTGAATAAGAATATGTAGTCGGATTTGCAAAATTCTGCAAGAATTTTGAAATATTGAAACAAATACATTATAGGGTCTTTTCAAGCTAACATGGATGGCTGTTTAAATATGCCTGGTTTGAGATATAGGAGAATTATGATTATGGGGGTACTCTTAGGCAAGTTATTTGACACTTTTTAGGGTCGTTACATGTACAACATGCTTTCAATGAGTGTAGGACCCGTAAGGTTGTAATACGATGGGTAGGAATGGTTGATCTATTCGGTCAACTACAATGGGTGAGCCACTTCTCTAAGATTTATCTTTGGTACAGGTTTTGTACCTAGGTGATGATGAGCGTAGGTAATATCCCTAAATGTCTTTTCGGACTAGGAGTGAGCATTATTAGTAATGATAGAGTTGTTTGCGTGACTTATGCATCAGTGGTGTTTGTGGGTTCTACCTTGTTATGTTTGCGGTGGTCCCTAGTAATGAAGTATTGATTTATTTAGAGCTTGTGAATTATTTAGGGATACTATTGCAAATCTTGGAGGAAGAGAGGTTGTTTGCTAGATATGATAGGTGTGCATTGTAGATAACAGGAAAGTGGGTAGAATTCTTCAAGGATTATTGTATGAGTGTGCATTAGTTTCTCCGGTAGGGAGAGTGTTGTGATTGGTAATCTGAGTAGTCTAGTGTGTATGGATAATGGTGGCAAGGCGGAGACTAGTAGGGTCCATCTTTGGCTAGATTGAGGGATTATATTGGATGTAGTATTCTTGATGGTTTCAAATCTTTTTTGGATGGAGAGATCTAGATTAAGCAAGGCCCGGATTCCATCTTATTAGGGTTGGATGTTTTGGGTGAAAAGACGATATAGTTGAGGTTTTCTCCCAAGGGGGGAGATGTTAGTTATGGTACTAAGTGGATTAGGTATATTTAAGGTTGACAATTGAGTTAAGGATTTTGATTCCTTATAGAGTGCGGAGGGAGGTTGGAAAGGTTGTATAAGTATGGGAATTGTCTATAGTGGGGGTTCGATTTATTTGGTTTGTCATACTTCTAGGTTGAGGGGATGTGTTAGTGACTCTAATGCTACAGAACTCTTTGAAGTTGTGGGTGAGGTGGAGGATAAGTTGGCTAAGAAGGAGGTGCCGGTGTTGGTGTTTTATGGATGAGTGGAGAAACTGCTTAATAATGATGTGGTGTTCACCAAGGCCCTATAGAAGAGTCGTCTATCCGTTTGTGTTTCTCGGGAGCCAGTGCGGGGATGAAGAAGAAATATCCATATTTCTTTCCATATTATGATGACATTTGAAGTCCTTTCCATGATTCTAAGTCTTGCATTTCATTCCCTATGTCATTCGTATATATTCATGGTTAAGTTGGCAAGTTTATGATGATTTTACACTTATGCTGAGATTTTGAAAATGGTGTTTTAAATATGATGTGGCATTCTTGTTGGGGCTGATTTTTTCATGATCACTCCTGTCATGTAAATTTCTTTTACATTCGTGGACAATTGTGCCCAAGGGGGGATATTGAAACAACCCCAAAAAATATCCGAAAATGTGCCTTAGAATTTTAAATTCCATATATCTCAAAATCCGTGCACTATATCAAAAATTCGACTTCAGATTCTTGTTCAGGGGGTAAAAATTAAGAGGAAAAGAGTCTAACCCAGATTTAAGAGCAAACGATTAGCAATTTCATTTTCCATAAATTTTCTTATCAACAATCGATCCGCGATAGTGTTGCAACGTTTAGTTGTCGCGGACATGTTATAATTTGGCCTCTGTGATGGGTCTGTATGATAGACTAGATGCATACCTATGTATTTTTGCTTTTGGTATGATGGAATAAAGCAAAATGGCTCTTTAAACTGTCTGAGCTTCTTTCAGTTGTGAAGTAGTAGTTAGTCAATGCAACTTTCGACGCTCATCAAGGGTCATCCAAAAACAGTTGCGCTATATTTTTAAACATAGAGGTCAAGCTACGTACATCCGACCCCTCTTTACCCCGTAATGGGCGGGAGCCTTTGAAGCATTGGGGTAATGTTGTTGTTGTTGCCTAAGTGTTCCCAAATGTGTATTTACTATACATAGCCATATTTCACCCTCATATCATCCTAAACATTCGCAAATACTCACTCAAACACGTAGAATAATATTTCTCTCAACATTCAAGTCCCAAAACCCTCATCCAGATCTAAGGAATTCCTTCAAGCTTCAAGTCTCCATTAAAGTCTTCTTCAAGAAATTCTTCAAGGTCAAGGTATATAGGTTAGACATTGGGTTCTTTCACCCCTAGTGCCCTAATCTCCTTTTTACTTAATTTGCATTATTTAAAGTTAGTTTTACATTTGGGTTTACTAGTATGAACATGTCTATAAACTATGTTAAAGCTATGTGAAGTTGTGACTGTTTTTCTATGTTATGAGCTATAAATCTTGGATCTATTGTAAGATTTGACGAGGGATTTTCATGTATATTGCTTAAGATTGTTGAAGGTGTTGATTGATAGTTTTACAATGGATTTTCTTACATGATTTCATCTATAAGTTGCATGGTCTTGTACCCCTATTACACATTCGCCAAGTGTTTTCTAAAATGTCCGGATATGGGTTCCTGAGGAATTGAAGGTCCAATGCATGTCTTATGAGTTGAATGAATTTATGATTATAAGATTAATGTTTATATGAGCTATAATTATGAGAATTGTCTATGTTATTCTAAGATGACAATGCCTTGATGAAGTGGTACCACGCCTTGACCATTATGATAAAAAGGATGATGTTCATTAACCAAATTGAGGGGTTGATGCCTCATTAATCGAATTAAGGGGGTTGATACCTCATTAACCAAATTGTGGTGGTTGATATCTCATAAACCAAATTGAGGGGGATGATACCTCATAAACCAAATTGAGGAGGTTGATACCTCATTAACCAAATTGAGGGGTTGATACCTCATTAACCAAATTGAGGTGTTGATACCTCATTAACCAAATTGTGGGGTTGATAACTCAATCGCCTTAGAGGTGGGTGGTGTATGCTAATAACCAAATTGAGGGGGTTGATATCTCAATCACTTAGGATATGAGGTGGTAAGCCCATTATCCAAAGGATAGTCTCTTTCTACTTATATACTATGTTCTGCATAAACATGATTTTACTTCTAGCACCATTCATACATCTCATTTTGTTATTATGCTATCTGTTGCCTATGTTTATGCATTTTGATTATGTTGCTTATTTCTTGTTGTATTGCATCCTACATACTTAGTACATTCAAACGTACTAACGTATATTCCATGCGTACTTGATGTTACCATGTATGAACCGGATCTCCATTTGGGCATCATCCTCCTCCACGTGGCTAGTGGTATCCATTCAATCCAGTTGGTGAGTCCTCCATTCCAGGGACATTGGTTTCATTCCTATGCTATGTATTAATGACTATCTTTCCTTTTTGGTATGATTTGATTATGAGGGTGAACCCAATTGCTTATCTTGGCCCTCGCTAAGTTCTATGTTAGAGGTGTTCTTGGACAAGATATGTATTTTGCTTGAGCTTTGACTCACTTATGATTTTTCAGCTATTTTAAGTACAAGTCTCTCTCCCTTAGTCCTACTTTCACTTGTTTATGTTTCTTATGTTTATTTATCTTACTTCTGTGACCAAGGGTGTGTGATGATATGCTACGACGCTTGTTTGGAGTTCCTTCGGATTCCCAATTCATCCGTCACATCTAGGCTGTAGGCTTGGGTCGTGACAACTTTCTAGAAAAGGGTTTATAAGGCCTAGTATGTCCCCTTGAGGTGTAACAGTGTTATTTGTATGTAAAACAGATGGTACCATGAGAATGTGTATTGACTACGGATAATTGAATATTGTGTCAGTTAAGAATGAATATCCCCTCCCTAGGATTGTTGATTTATTTGATCAGTTATGGGGTGAAAATGTTTTCACAAATTTATTTGAGATCAAGTTATCACCAAGTGAGGGTTAAGGAGAAATATATATCTAAGACATCTTTCCAAATAAGATATAGTCACTCGCATTTCTTGTTATGTCATTTGGGCTAACAAATACACCAACTGTTTTTATGGATTTGATGAATTGGATATTGAATCTATTTTTGATATTTGTGATAGTATTTATAGATGATATTTTAGTATTAAAACGATCCTAAAAAGTACCTAAAAATGTTCCTCGAAAATGCCTAAAATTTTAATTTTCATATATCTCAAAATCTGTGCATTATTTTGGAAATTCGACTTCATATTCTTTTTCAGGGGGTCAAATTTAGGGGACGAAGGGTCGAACCCCGATTTTAGAGCAACCGTAGCAAAATCTGAATTTTCAAAATGAGCCCAAAATAATGTCCAGGCATGCCCTCCACGCGACGCACCCCTATACAAAAATGCTCTAGTTTTATTTTTCGGTCCAAGACTTTTATGTCTTGGGCCTAAGTCCCCCCATGAGCGAAAATACCTATACTTAGCCTTATTTCACCCTCATATCATCCTAAACATTCCCCAATATCCTCTTAAACACTTAGACTCATATTTCATCCTAAATTCATGTCCCAAAACTAAAGACTAATCTTAAGGATTTCATTCAAGCTTCAAGCCTCTATCTACAATCTTTTTTAAGTTCATCTCCAAATCTAAGGTATGCGGGTTTCTTTCATGGTTTCCTTTCATCTATGATACCCAATCCTTCATTTACTCAAATAGGATGATTTAAAGTTCATTTATAAATGGGTCTTGCATATTGTTAAAGTCACTACACACTATGATAAAGCTATGTGAAATTGTGACTGTTTTGCTATGGTTTGAGCTATAAATCTTGGATCTATTGTAAGCTTTGAGGAGGGGTTTTGATGTATATTGCTTGAGGGTATTGCAAAGTGTTGATTGATGGTTTTACGTTGGATTTTCATTCATGATTTTACTCTTGAATTACATGATTTTACACTAGAAATACAAATCTGCCAAGGGTTTGATAAAATGTCCGGCTCAAATATTCTTAAGAACTTAAGGCCCAAAGCGTGTATTATGAGTTGAATGATGTAATGATGATTATATGACGATTAAATGATGATGAAATAAGTGTATGTATATGAATGATGAAGGGAGTGTATATATATTTTCTAGTATCTCTATAGTGTTATATGTTGACCATAACCTTTTTGGGGGGTTGGTACCTCTACTTTGATGGAGGATGTTAAGTCCATTAACCTTGATGAGGGGTTGGTATCTCGACCACTACCAAAAGGGTGTTAAGCCTTGGATTCTGAGTACTAGTTGCTTGGTCTATGATGATGGTCCATTATTATCTACCTAATATGTTCTATATAAGCATGTTTTACTTTAAGTATCATTCATGCATGTCATACTGATAGTACATTATTTATTGCTTATGATTATGCATTTTATTCATGTTACATATCTCTTGTTGCATTGCACCCTACATACTTAGCACAATTAAATCTACTAACACATACTTTTTACCTACATACATCACCATCTAGGAACAGGAGCTCTATTTGGCCATCCTTCTCCTCCATGTGGCTAGTGCGATTGTCTCTTAAGCTAGTTGGTGAGTCCTCTATTTTGGGGATGTTGGTCTCTCTTTCATATGCTATGTATCGATACTTTTTTTTTGTTGCTTTGACAATGAGGGTAAGCCTGATTGTTTTGTCTTGGCCCCTTCTAAGTATCTATGTGTAGAGGTTTTTGTTGGACAAGTTGTGTATTATGCTTGAGCATTGACTCATCTATTTTGTTTAATTATTACTCTCTTTCTCTCTTTTCTCTTTCCCTTCATCCCAATTTCTCATGTTTATGTTTCATAAGTTGTTTGTCTTGCATCTGCGACCAAGGATATGTGTATGATATGCGAAGGGGCTTGGTTGGGGTTCCTTCGGATTCTCCATTCACTGGTCACGTCTAGGTCCTAGGCTTGGATCGTCAAAACGATGGTATCAGAGAACTAGGTTGATAGATCCTCAGAGTCCAACACACAGCATTGATTAGAGTCCTATTCATGGTTGTGAAACGAGTCATGACTATGAATAGGAGGCTATGAGACATTTTAGGACATGTTTCCCTTCTTCATGTTCTAAGTTGTGCTATAGAGTTTTGGTAAGTTTCCCCTCAACGATTGTTCTTTTCTATGCTACATAATGTCTAACACTTGAGGAAGAAAGGCCCAAACCCTCGAGGAGCAAACTACCAACGGTGAGCTCCGGTATGCTCTCACTATGCTTGCTCAACTTGTAGCCAACCAAGTCAACCAAGGGGCCAATGCCCCTCATGCTACTACCTCAGGAGCTAGGGTAAATGACTTCATGAGGATGAATCCTCTGGTGTTCTATGGGTAAAAGGTAAATGAAAATCCACAAGAGTTCATTGATAAGGTCTGCAAGATCTTGAATATCATGTGTGTTGGGATGAATGAAAAGGAGGAGTTGGCGGAATACCAACTCAAGGGGTAGCCAAAATATGGGATGACCAATGGAAGGAGGAGAAGGGGGTTGACAATATGGTTCTAAGGAGTTCAAAGTGGCCTTTTATAATCGGTTCTTCCCACTTTATCTTGGGGAAGCTAAAGTGGTAGAGTTCATGAACTTGAAACAAGGTGATATGAGTGTGAGGGAGTATGCCCTTAAGTTCAACAAACTATCTAAACATGTTCCCCACTTGGTTGCCGACCCAAAGGCTAGGATGAACAAGTTCTTGATGAGTTTCTCCAACTTGGTGAGTGAGGAGTGTCGGTCTGCTATGTTGATTGACGACATGGATTTGGCCTGCTTGATGACCTATTCGAAGCAAATAGAGGAGGAAACGTTAAGGAAGAGGAGAGGTAAGGTGACCAGGAGGGCCCGTGGTAAAGGAAAGTTCCAAAGTTCCAAGGTTAGTGGTAGTATGGTACTTTATGATACGTTTCCAAACTATGGTAGACGCCATGATGGCTCATGCTTGAAGAATACAAATGCTTTTTGTAGTTCTGGAGAGGAGGGTCACAAGATAATAGATTGTCCTCATAGGTGCAAAAAGGGTAGAGGTGGTGATGTTGATCAAGGGGATGCTCCAAGACGTAATCAGTTCTATGCTCTTCAAAGGGGGAATGAGGTAGATGGAGCACTCGATGTTGCTAATGGTATGTTGACATTTCCTTGACTTAAATATGTGTGAATTGTTGGGGCCGGTGTTCCATTATCTCTTTCTTTATTCTTTTGGTTGCTAATAGGCTTCTTGTGTGGCCTGAGTTGTTATGCGAACCTTTGAAGTTTATCTCTTGGTTGAGTATATTGTTGCTAGAAAATTCATAGGTATTGTTCCATGTTCATATTGCATTAGGTCTTGCCTTGTGTCTTGTTGAATTTGATGTGGTGGATTTTCATGTTGTAGTTGGAATGGAATAGTTGGATGCATGTTATGTCTCCTTGGGTGGTAGGACCCGTAGAGTTAGATTCCGATTCCCTAATGAACCCATTATTGAGTGGGAGGTTGTCAAATGGTACCAAAAGAGGTAGGTCCATTCTTGTCTTAAGGTTTAATTGATCTCTTAGGGTTTCCCTATGTTCTTGTTGTATAGAAGTCTTGTCTTGTGATCTTGGATGAATTTAGCTTGATGTGTTGGAGGTCTTGGGATAATTTTGGCTACTTGCATAGTATGTTTCTAATGAGGGTAGAACCCGTAAGGTTGTAATATAGTGGTTGATGATGGTCGATCTATTGGGTCAACTACAATAGGTTAGTCACTTAACTAAGATTGATCGTTGGTTCGAGTTTTTAACCCAAGTGAGCATTATTAATATTGGTGGAGTTCTTTGGTTGGCTTATGTATCAGATGTGTTTACGGGTTTCATGAATAGGGTCGTAAAACCCTGCTTTGGTATGTTTGTGGTGGCCTCTAGTAATGAAGTATTGATTTATTTAGAGCTTATGAATCATTTGGGGGTAGTGTTGCAAGTCTTGGGAAATGAGAGGTTACTTGTTAATTATGATGAGCGTGAATTGTTGCTAACAAGGAGGTGGTTAGAGCTCCTTAAAGAATATGGTACGAGTGTGCATTAGTTTCTCTAGTAGGGTCAGTGTTGTGCTTGGTGCTCTAAGTAGTCTCATATGTGTGGACAATGGTGCAAGGAGGAGACTAGTGAGGTCCATCGATTGGTTAGATTTGGAAGTTACATTAAGTGAAGTTGAGAATGGTAGTATAGTATTCCTGGTGGTTCCAATCTTCTTTGGTGTAGGAGGTCTAGTTTAAGCAAGGCCTTGGTTCCACCTTATTAGAGTTGGAAGTTTTGAGTTGAAAAATTGTAGAGTTGAGGTTATCTCCCAAGGGGGAGATAGTGGTTCATAGAAACAAGTGGAATAGGTGTGGTTAAAATTCACAAATAAGGTATGGTTGTGAGTTCTTTTAAAGTGTAGAGAAAGTTGGTATGGTTGCATATGGATAGGATTTGCCTAGGGATATGATTATAGCTTGTTTGGTTCTTCAGGTTTCTAACTTGAGGAGATGTGTTGGTGGCTCTAGTGCTATAGAACCCTTTGAGATGGTGGTTAATGTGGAGGATAAGTTGATTAGGATAAGGTCCCAGTGGAGGTATGGATGGATGAATGAGGAAGTTGACTATTATAGATATGGTGTTCATCAAGGGCCTTTTTGTGGAGTTGTCTATTCGTATGTGTCTTTCGGGGAGCAGGTGCTAGCATGGAAAAGCAATATCTGTATCTCTTTCATTATATTTAATCTTATAGTAGCACGTCAAGTCTATTTCTATGATTCCAAGCCTTATGTTTCAGCCCTATGTCATTCATATGCATCCATGTTTAAGTTGGCAAGTTTATAGTGATTTCACACTGATGTTGAGATTTTGAAAATAGTGTTTTAAAGTGTATTTTTGAATTACTGTTAGAGCTGATCTCCTTATGATTGCTCTTCTCTTGTATGTTTCTTTGACATTCGGGGATGAATGTTCCCAAGGGGGAAATATTGAAACGAACCCAAAAAGTGACCGAAAATGTGCCTCAGAAATGCCCAAAATTTTAATTACTATATATCTCAAAATTTGTGCATTATTTCGGAAATTCCACTTCATATTGTTGTTGAGGGGGTAAAATTCATGGGTAAAAGGGTCTAATCCCGATTATAGAGCAACCGTAGCAAAATCCAAATTTTAAAAGTGAGCCCAAAATAGTGTCCAGGCGCGCCCTCCAAGCGATGCGCCCCTATACAAAAATGGTCCAGTTTTATTTTTTGGTCCAAGACTTTTAAGTCTTGAGCCTAATTCCCCCATACATGAAAACACCTACCCTTAGCTTATTTCACCCTCATATCATTCTTAACATTCCCCAATATCCTCTCAAATACTTAGACTCACATTTCACCCTAAATTCAAGTCCCAAAACTCAAGACCAATCTTGAGGATTTCATCAAGGATTTCATTCAAGCTTCAAGCCTCCATCTCCAATCTTTCACAAGTTCATCTCCAAAGCTAAAGTATGTGGGTTTCTTTCATGGGTTCCTTTCACCCATGATACCCAAGCCTTCTTTTACTCAAATTGCATAATTTAAGGTTGATTTATAAACAGGTCTTACATATTATGAAATTCACTTCACACTATGATAAAACTATTTGAAATTGTGACTGTTTTGCTATGTTTTGAGCTATAAATCTTTGATCTATTATAAGATTTGAGGAGGGGTACTAATGTATATTGCTTGAGTGTGTTTCAAGGTGTTGAATGGTGGTTTTACTATTGATTTTCATGCATGATTTCACTCTTTAATTGTATGGTTTTACACTAGCACTACATACCCGCCAAATATTTTATACAAAGTCCGGCTAGGGTTTTCTTAAGGAATTGAAGGCGCAAATCATGTCTTATGAGTTGAACGATGATTATATGATGATGTAATGATAATGGAATGAATGTATGTATATGATTGATAAAGGGAGTGTATATATATGTGCTAGCTCTATAGTGTTATATGTTGACTATAACCTTGTTGGGAGGTTGGCACCTTCATTACTTTGATAGAGGGTGTTAAGTCTATCAAGCTTGTTGAAGGATTGGTACATTGACCACTTTGATCGAGGGTGTTAAGTCCATTAACCTTGTTGAGGGGTTGATACCTTGACCACTTTGATAGAGGGTACTAAGTCCATTAACCTTGTTGCAGGGTTAGTACCTCGGCCACTACAAAGGGGATGTTAAGCCTTGGATTCTGAGTACTAGTTTCTTGGTCTAAATTGATGGTCTATTCTCATCTTTGTAATATGTTCTATATAAGCATGTCTTACTTCAAGTATCATTCATATATCAATATCATATTGATAGTATGCTATTTATTGCTTATGATTATGCATTTTGATCATGTTGTCTACCTCTTGTTGCATTGCATCCTACATACTTAGTGCATTCAAATATATTAATGCATAGGCTACGCATATATGATATCACCACGTACGAACCAGAGTTCCATTTGGCCATCCTCCTCCTCTACGTGGCTAGTGCAATTGTCTCTCAAGCTAATTGGTGAGTCCTCCATTTCGGGGACGTTAGTCTATGTTTCTTATGCTATGTATTGATACTTTCTTCTTTATTTCTACTTTGACAATGAGGATGAGCCTGCTTGATTTGTCTTGTCCCACGCTAAGTATCTATGTGTAGAGGTGTTTGTTGGATAAGTTGTGTATTATGCTTGAGTTTTGACTCATCTATAATGTTTAAGTATTACTCTCTCTCTTTTCTCTTTCCCTTAGTCCCAATTTCTCTTGCTTATATTTCGTAAGTTATTTGTCTTACTTCCGCTATCAAGCATATGTGTATAATATGATAAAAGGGCTTGTTTGGGGTTCCTTCGGGTTCCCCATTCGTCAGTCAGGTCTAGGTCTTAGGTTTGTGTCATGACAGGTATATTCAAGATCAGAAGAGGACTATGCAAATCACTTATGACAAGTATTATAACTTCTTCGTGATAGGTAGTTGTATGCCAAGTTTTCAAAATGTGAATTTTTGCAGAGATCAGTAGCATTCTTTGGTCATATTGTACCCAATGAAGGAATAAGAGTTGATTCACAAAAGATAGAGCCCATGAAGGATTGGAAAAGGCCAACAATATCCACAAAAGTTTGAAGCTTCCTATGGTTGGCAAGTTATTACAAAAGGTTTTTCGAAGGTTTCTCTTCTATGTATACACCTCTAAGTAAGTTGATATATAAGGCAACGAAGTTCTAGTGGAATGATGCATGTCATTGAAACTTCCAAGAGTTGAAAGGTACGCTAACTTTTGCACTTATACTAGTACCTCCAGAAGACAGAGTGATATGCAGTGTACTGGGATGTTCCGGGAGTGGGCTTAGGATGTTTACTAACGTAAAATGGTAGTATAATCGCTTATGCCTCGACACAAGTGTGACCATATGAGAAAAACTACTCCACACATGATCTTGAACTAGTAGCGATTGTATTTGCTTTAAAATTATGGCACCACTATTTGTATGGGGTTCACATTGACATATATACTGACCATAAGAGTCTACAATACATCTTTATAAGAAAGAACTATATTTGACGGAATAGAGATGGCTAGAGCTAACAAAGGATTATTACATTGATATACTACACCATCTAGGGGAAGTAAATATGGTAACGGATGCACTGAGTTGTAGGAAACTCATTAATACTAGTGATCTGACCATAGTAAAGCAAGGGATGGCTAAGGATATACGTCAACTAGACAATTTGGAAGTTTGCCTTATTGAAAATCCAAAGAAAGGGGTTATTATGCCTAATGTCGTAGAGTTCATTGGTAACTAAGGTGAAACAGAAGCAGTTGGATGATACTATTATGTGACAACTCAAGGAGAAGGTACGTCAAGGTGTGATGAAGGCATTTGAGCTTACACAAGATGGAGCATTTTATTGCTAAAATAGATTATGTGTATATGATCTCAATGGACTAAGAAGGAGGATAATGGTAGAAGCCTATCATTCAAGATATTCCATTCATTCAGGACAACAAAGATGCATTATGACCTGAAGGATTTGTTTTAGCAGGGAGGCATGAAAAAAGGCTTTGCAGAATTTGTGGATCAATGTTTGAATTTCTAACTGGTCAAATTGAGCACCAAAAGTTGGTAAGTTATTTGGAATGTATAGAGCTTCCAACTTGGAAGTGATATGATCAACATGGATTTTATTACTAGGTTTCCTCGCTCATTCCATATGTTTGACTCCACAGTTGATAGACTCACAAAGTCAGTATATTCTCTGACAGTTAAGAGTGATTATACGACTGTTGAGTATACAATGTTATACATCAAGTAGATAGATATGCTACACAAGGTCCCAATCTCTATTATATTTGATCAGGGAGACCACGTTACATAGGGCTATATAAGAGTATTAAAAGGTTCGAACATGTTGCACATGAATTAGCGCTACCCTAAGATCTTTCAATAGTTCATCCAATGTTTCATGTCTCAATGCTTTAGAAATGCATTGGTGACCCATCACGTATCACTCCTATTGAGGATGTGCAAGTTACAAAAAATTCATCTATGAAGAGATACTTATTGCTATTCTAGATCATCAATTAAGCAACTAAGGAATAAAGAAATAGATTTCATAAAGGTAGTTTTGAGGAGCTAGCAAGTAGAAGAGATAATGTGGGAGGCTGAAGAAGCGATGAAAACTAAGTACCCTTATCTAATTGAAGCTAAAGAAAAAGTCCAAGATGCAAAATTGGGGCATTAATAGGTACATGTTCTTGAATAGTTATTATGTTGTAAATTTTTTTAAATGGAGTTTTGTACTTGTTTAAGCTATCCAATTATGCTAACATTTGAGGAAAAATATTCCAAAAGGGAGGAGGATGTAACACCCCATATCTTACTTGTAATAATCTTATGCATATGGAACATGATATGGCTTGATCAAATGAGCCCGAATTTTAAAATTAAATTTCAGATTGGAGGGCTATATTTAAGTCTAAAGCTTAAGGTGATTGAGTGTGGATATATTTTAAGTCAAATTTAAGGAGATCATGGTCTTTCACAAAGCAAAAGAAGTGAGGTTCTTGTGGGGCTTTAAAAAATTTAGAAAGAAAGTCACCTAGTTGCTCAGCTTAAATGGTCTATGTAGATTGGAAAGATCAATTCATATATTAATGGACTCATTTGAGGCCCAAATGAAGTGAAAAAGAAAAGGAAATGGAGAGGAGGCCTAACTCCAAATCTGACCCAGTCCATTAAAGAATAATAACAAAGCTAAGGATCTCATTTTAGCCCTTGGTTTAGCATTATAAAGGGAAAAGATTGGCATCCCAAGATGAATAGATAAAGGGAATAAGTACATTCACCACCTATTTGACAATTCCGTTCCAAATAGAGTGAAAGGGAGGTAAAATAATGGGCAACCAAGGCCCACCAAATTGAATCCCACTAAGGCCCAAGTGAAAGGGAGAAGTAATAAACTACTTGATGAAATGTGTCACAAAATAATGGAGAGAGTCAACAAAGAATGGTCCTTATAAAAGGTGTTAAAACCAACTCCTTCAAGTCATTTAACATTGGAAAAAATAGATTATTCTAAGTTTCTCTCCCTGCTCTCTCTTAACTTTACAATGCAGCCTTAACACACCTTTAGGGTTCTTGAAGAATCCCTCATCCTTAAAGGTTAAGGTAAGTAAAAATACTTATGGATTTAGTTTAATTTCTCTATGAAAAACTAGAGAAGAATGTTAGTTATGCTTGTGTGTAAATATTGGAAGGCATGTGTTCCCAAAGTTGCTTCTCACTTATCTTCTTTATTAAGAGAATTTTCTGTTCACATTTCATTTAATTATGAAAGGAGGTTGAAGTTCTTAACATGGTTTTGGTCAAAACTGATAAACTAAGGTTGGTACACTATCTTTGTTTTCCTTAAAAAATGAGTCGTACTATGATATCTTAAATATGCTTTTAGTAGAAACTCGTAGGATGATAAGTGGGGACTGTTGTATCATCTCCTCCATATAATTTGGGACTATATGGGTGTTTAAATATGTTGAGGATAGTTTGGTTAGTGTTTGAACAAGTGTGAATTGTTGATATTGAAATATAAGGAAAGGGCGTAATGTTGTACTGTTTAATTGCGTGTTGTGTGGAGTTGTTATGTGTTGAACTTTATAAACTTTTGCAAGCATACCATAGAACTAAAATAATCTAGATACACCATGTATATGAAAATATGTACTAGACAAATATAATTAGATGAAGAAAGGTTGAAAGAACACCCTTGGGTTGGTAATTGCGAGCTTATTGCCCGAGCATTAGTTTTTGGTGAGATTGGACTGCCAAAATATATTTTTTAGCTACTATTACTAGTTTTATCATCCACTCTTTTGTAGATACATATATAGGGGAAAAAGAGGCTAGTTCGAGGTAATAACAAGGTGGTACAACAAGGTATGTGAGGCTACTCGATTTCTTATTATTTGGCATAAAGTCTAGATTCTTCCTTGGCAAATAGAGGCACTTACAAACTCCAGCCTAACTAATAACCTTGTCTCCACTCTTTAACTTGTCTATATGTTGTAATATATAGTCATTGTCAAGTCTGCATATATACTTTGGATATCATGATACTTGAGTTCTCTTTTTAGCTAAAATAAAGTTCATGTGTTATTTAAGCTCCAACGTATTTCATGAATTGTGTAACCTACTTTGTTCATGGTGGTATTATCTTATATGATTATATAAATGTCACTTGTTATGTCTATACTCACAATTTCATGATTATCAAAAGAATCATCTAAAGTGTAAATAAAAGATAAAGTGAAGTTGCTTATTGATGGGTGGTATCCTAGGGGTGGAAAAATCACCTAGGAAGGTTCGATCCTAGTATTACATGGGGTATCCTAGAGGTGAAAGGAAAGCCTTGCATAGGTCGATCTCGACATAGATTTTCCATTTATCAGTTGGTCGCTTGTATTATATGCTGTGCCAAAATTATAATGTTAAAAAAGGTAATGTAATGGAAAGAACATAAAGGACATAATTCAACAATATGAATAAAAGTGGTCTTTTATTCGTATAACAATGCATGATTTCATTTTAATTCTTCTATCTATATAATACTTCTTTCCTTACATATTCAGTACATTACGTCGTACTTACATTATTCCTGGGGACCTTAATTTCATACTATAGAGCTGGTAGATCTCCTGAGTAGGAGTACAGGATATCCAGTTGCTATTATTGAGCTCCATGTTGCTTTGGGGCTTTTTTTGGGTCTAGAGCATATATTTTTGTATTGTACAGTAGATAAGCATGAGGGGCTCCTGTCTCGACCTTTATTAGATTATGATCCTCATCTAGAGGCTTTGTAGATTGTGTAAAGCAATGTATGGTCATATCTCATATTCTAGGCATTGTGGCTCTTATGGCTAGTCATATGTATTTCCTTTTTGGCTTATTATTGCTGTCTACTTTCCCAAAGGCATGTTTAGTATGGAAGTACATTATTATGTTCATAGCTAGTACATGATTATAGGTTGGTTCTCCCGAGCCCTTTCGATAATAGGTGTTATTCCTCCTTAATAGGATTTTGGGTATGACGGTTTGCACCTTTAGTATCCAACAACCTCAAAGTTTGTATCCTATTTTGAAAGGTTGTCAAGAACTCAAGAGCATCCTCTATTATTATTCTTGAGAATCTTGGAGTCCTTAAATTGGGAAAATAATTGAGTACCATTTGATCCTCGTAAGGTCTTACACCCTATGCAATATCCAGCTGGGTAGCAGGGGCTAATGCTCAACTGGCATGGGAGTTGGAGGCTTTATAAGCTATGCTGATGGCATTGGTACCGACTATGGAACCCCTAGGGATGCAAGGAACTATGCAATGGCTTCTTCAACTTTAAGTATCATAATAAGAGAGACTAAGTGCGGTACTACTGCGGGTCACTCGAATTATGAGGGAAAGTAGGCATCTGTATGCTCCTCAATATGATTTGAGGAATGGTCTTGATTCAGGGTTGGTGCTGCATCCTTGTCTTCGCTTGAAGGTCAACCTCTACGGGCCATAACTGAAAAATAATAAGCCAAATAAGATTCAATAGTACCAACAACATGATTGCACGAAGTATAATAAAGAGTAGCTTCCTAATACGTCCTGTAGCATCCCTAAGATAAGTCATAGATGTCTCCTCACTCATCCATAAGCCTCTAATAGACAATAGCTTTGTATAGGTGAGAGCGAACCTAGGGCTCTGATATTAACTTATCATGATCTGTCATTATAGGTCATGATGCCGCCTACCTTACCCCTAGTAGGCTAGCCTAACCCTATCTCAAAATATTTAGTAATAGGTATCATAGAATAGTCCAACAAGAATTACCATATGATAAAGCTAGCACTAGGCATACATATTATAAAAATAGCAAAATATCCCCTTCTAGGACCTGTCACCTGTACAAATCTACTATAGACACATTATAACACACTAACCATAATACATCTCTACATACTTACATAGACCCCAAAAAATATAAGGGGCAAGTTTTGAACAACAAAAGATAGCTACAAATATAGAAAGAGATTGGAAGGATCCACGAATGTCAATTCTCACCACTAGTCTCTAAATATAACTATAACTGGAAGAGTAGTTTATGCTAAAACTTGTATAATAAAATAGATGCAAAAATGTAGGGTTGAATACCATGGATAAGGTACCAGCATGCATTATAGGCCGACTAAGTAAGAACAACAAATAAAGTAAGGATATATCAAGCATAACTCCATAAGCATCTAATCGTAGAATCCATTATGCAGCCTAATAAAGATGAGGTGACCATGGATTTGATGGATAGGTAGTGATGTACATAGTTGTAAGGCCCTATTACCTAATCTTGTATGTCAATTAGGAGCTTATAAGCCTAGTTGGTATACCCACGCATAATAATCGATTAAACTAGCTTAAGGTTTGGGTGTCATATCTAGATGGAGCTCGTGAACCAATTGTGCATAAATAATCACCCCTCTGATTGGGACTTTTCCCTACTCTGTATACCATGTGAAGCACCCATTGTAGATCTTGGACCTCAAACCACAGATGCTACCTCATGAAGTACCATGGACTAGACTGGAAGTCAAATAATTCCCTGGACTTTAACATAGGCAATACCTTGGATGTGAATTCAGGTGATACCTAGACTGGAACTTAGGCAATACCTTGGACTTGAACTTAGTCGATAACGAGATTCAAACCCAAGCATAACTAGACTCGACCCAATAACTTATAACTATATAGACTTAAACTATACCCTTTAACCTGGGGCATACCAAGAGCAATACATCCTCGTCTATACATGGTCCTACTGGACAGACATGTAATCATATGAATGAAAGGCTTAGGCTGTTAGCTATAGGGGATTCTACTCTAGGTACCAAGTAGGTATCATAGGCCAACTCAATAACAATTGTAAATAAAGTAAGGATATATACAATACAACTCAATAAGTATCAAAGTGTAGAATCCAATATGCAGCCTGATGAAAATGACAGTAACCATAGACTAGATAGTTAGGTAGTGATGTACATGGTTTTAAGGCCCTACTGTCTAATCTTGTAGTCAATTACGGCCCCATAAACCTAGTGGTACATGTAGGCAAAATAATAAGGTGAACTAGAGTATGGTTTGGTTTTCACATATGGATAGAGCTCATGAACTAACTGTGCACAGATAATGACCACTCTGATGGAAAATAACTAGGACTTTACCCCATCCCGTATGCTCTGCGAAGCCAACATCATAAGCCTAGACCTAAAATATGGATGCAACCCCGTGATGTAACATGGACTGGACTTGATCAAATAATACCCTACACTTGAACACAGGCAATACCCTTGACTTTAACTCAGGTGATACTTGGACATAAACTTACGCAATACCTTGGACTTCAATTTAGGCAATACCTGGACTTACTCAGGCACTGTAGGGATCGAAACTAGTAGCTTGAAGTTGTACAAAATCAAACCATACCCTTCAATAGGGGCGTACATGTAACAACTCCAAAAAGTTCCCGAAAATGTGCCTTAAAAGTGCCTGAAATCAT
Organism: Solanum clarkiae; assembly: GCA_011800125.2. NCBI lineage: Eukaryota > Viridiplantae > Streptophyta > Magnoliopsida > Solanales > Solanaceae > Solanum > Solanum clarkiae. The sequence goes on along the minus strand of JAABOM020079908.1, from coordinate 10,495 downwards.
AATTTTTATATATATAAAAATTCGTTCATTATTTCACTAATTCGACTTTATATTCTTGTTTAAGAGGTCAACTTGAGTGGAAAATGAGTCTAACACAAATTTTAGAGCAATCGTATCAAAATTCAAAAATCACAATAAATTTTATTTAGGAGGGTTAACTTTTAAGGGATATATCTCTTAGCACACAAAGAATAGATGGCCAAAGATCTGCCAACATAAAGACCTTTCAATTAGCTTTCCAATGTACTTCGTTTACACAATTCTGAGTTCAGACGAAGGATTTATGCCCATTTTTGCAAAATTTATTTGTGTAGAAAATGCAGATTATCAGTAAGCATCCGCGTCACCTCCATGACACGGTGCAGTGTTATTTTGGCCCTGCTTTTTTGATTTTAGTCAAAGACTTTCAATTCTCGGGACCAAGGATTCCCATACGTGTTTTTGCCAATACTTAGCTTTATTTCACCCTTATATTATCCTCAACATTCCCCAATATCCTCTCAAACACTTAGACTCAAATTTCACCCTAAATTCAAGTCCCAAACTCAAGACCAATCTTAATGATTTCATCAAGGACCTCATTCAATCTTCAAGTCCCCATTAACATCTTCTTCAAAAACCTCTCAAAGCTAAGGTATGTGATGTTGAACCATTGGGTTCTTCCACCCATGGTGCCTAAACCCTATTTTACTTAATATTGTATGATTTAAAGTTGATTTTACATATGGGTCTTGTATATTGAGAAATTTACTCTACAGTGATTTTAGTTCATGAAAGTATAGTTGTTTTAGTATGTTTTGAGCTTCAAATCTTGGATCCAATGCTGGATTTGATGAGAGGTTTAGATATGAATGCCTTGGGGTGTTGCAATGTGTTGATTAAAGGTTATCACTGATTTTTCTGCATGATTTCATCCCTAAATTGCATACTCTTTTACACCCATTTCACACCCCTAAGGTGTTTGATAAAATATCCGGTTATGGTTTCTTGAGTAAATGAAGGTCTAAACCATGAGATATGATATGATTGACTATATGATGATGAAATGAGATTATGTACATGATGAATACTGTCTAAAGTATTATGGTAGACCATTCCAAATTCGGGAGCCTAGTTGAGGGGTTGAAATACTCAACCACTGGGGTGATGGGTGCAATCACCACCAACCTAGTTGAGGGGTTGAAAGACTCAACCACTAGGGTGATTGGTGCGAGCATCACCGACCTAGTTGAGGGGTCGATATCTCAATCACTAGGGTGATGGGTGTGATCATCACTAACTTTGATGAGGGGTTTGTACCTCACACACTAGGGTGATGGGCGCTATCATCACCAACCCCAAGGTGTTTATACCTTGGAAATCTAGCTTTATCTCCTCTTCACATATGATATTCTATATGAGCATGATTTACTTGAGCATGTTTTACTTATTCATTGATCATACATGTTATATTGATATATTATGCCTATTGCATATCGTTATGCATTTTCGATTATGATGTCTATCTATTGATGCATTGCATCCCACATACTTAGTGCATTCAAGCATACTAACGCATACTCTTTCCTACATGATATCACCATGTAGGGACCAGAGATGCTATTGATTATTCTTATGGCTAGATGGATTGTTCAAGTTAGCCGTTGGTGAGTCCTCCATTCCGGGGACAAGGACTATTCTCTCACACTACGTATTAGGATTCCCTTTACTTTATCATATACTTATGACTATAAGGGTGAGCCCAGTTGTATGTCTTGGACCCCACCATTATCTATGTAGTAGAGGTGTTGTTGGACAAAGCTATGTATTTATGCTATGAATTGATTCTATTATCCATTGGCTCTATGTTATGACAAGTTCTTCATTAGCCCTATTTTACCCTTATATCTGTATTTCAAATTTCATTTTATTGTATCTGCGACCAAGGATATGTAATGATATGCTATGAGTCTTGATTGGGGTCCGTTCATGTTCCCAATTAGTTGGTCAAGTCTAGGCCCTAGGCTTGGGTCGCGACAGTATAGAAGCAATATATCCTTTTCTATACACTATCTTACTTGATAGACATATATTCATAAGAAGGAAATGCTCAGGCTTTTAACTTAGGGGGATTTACCCTAGGTGTCAGTCCGATGCTTTCAGTCCCCGTGTATTCAAGCCAAATTTGGTAAGTTATAGGATCAGTGTAAATGCTAGGTACCAAAAAGGTAATCAAGTCCTCACTCTGAACCACCTATCTTAGCCCCAACTCTACAGACTCTGGTCTTCTACTCCCATCTATAAGTATCTACGCCTCTCAAGTCATACAAGACATCAATATAGATACCTATTGATCCTGACCTATGCTGGTCTGGGGAATCACTAGCCTAAGCCTAGACTAAGGCTCAATAGTAACAACAACAAGGCATAAATGCAGTAGTTATGAATATAGCAGTCATAGGCGTGCTCAGTATGTCAAACAACAGTTCTACTAATTCCTAGTAAACAGAAGTACAACAAAAAGTCAATATGTGATAGAAAATCTCATGTTAATCCCCTAAGGCATCCTCAATAATTCAAGTTATCACTTTATTAGCACAGACAACAACAATATAACAAAATATCAATAGACTAGCCACACGTGTCTAAAATATGCCGACAGATTCCAAAACAATCACAGATACCAATTAATGCAATCATACTCAATATGTAAGGCCTTTGACCGCTCTCTTTCTTCCTAATTCAGTCAACCCCAAAAATAATTTGATTATTCTACTCAATCTAAGAGAGAGAATACTGTAGCCTACTTTTATGTCAATCACATGATTCTCAAAATCACTTTGCAAGTGTTTTCCCTTTCTAGACAATCTCTTAATGTCACCAAGCTTCCAAAATAGAGTTATTACATCAGTAGGACCCTTCCAATATTACTTTAATGAGATGACATTTCATTTCAGACCAAAAACATGAACAATGATGGATTCAATACCATTTTAACTCCAACACAACTAAACTGGGAGGACCCAACAATATGGTAATGTATGTCTCAAAAAATTACACAATTTTGTCCTAAAAATCACCAAAATCTGACTCAAAATGGATATGAAATAAATTCCCGAAGTTTCCAAAATTAAAACAATAATACAATAACAAAAACAACAAGAATAACCTCAAATGATATGTCAAAAGCAATTTCCTATAATCTCACGATGTTCTCCTAAAGGATATACATATATTAGCATTTTGTATCACTTAATTTTGAAAAGAAATGAGAGAGTTTAGGGAAAAAGGATGTTTTGGTTGCATTCTTGACATAATCTAAAAATTCCATTCCTTTTTAAGAACTCACGGACACTGCTATAGTGACGCGCCCCCATGAAGGCAACTGTCTCTACAACGTCCTTGGGGTTGCTATAACAGCCTCACCATAGCCTTATCTGGAAATCTTTAATCTTTTCCAGTTGAAGTTTTCCTCGATGGGGGTCCAAAACTTATTCAAAATCCAAAACACACAAATGAACTATGAAACCGTACAAAATTTGACAGGTTGGATCTTGTGTCATAGTTGAATTCTCACAAGAGGCCATTTAAATCAAATAAGGGTCTTCCAAACTTTAAATCTGCTAAATTTCCATTGATTAAACCTATCATGACCCAAAATGGGTCGTAACTAAAGAAAAGGAAATAAAGCGAAAACCATCCCAAACATATAACAGTAAATCTCCCAAAACCTTGAGTTATGAGTACAAGAACATCTAAAACAATACGAAGGGTAAATATAATTGTCTCAAAAGAAAGTGCAATACTATCTTATAATTGATACATAGTTTGAGAGAAAAGGAGTGAAAAGAGGGCCCAAAGATCCATAACAACTTGAAGTTTGAACATCACCGCTTAGATCTAGATGTTATCGATAATACGCAAATGGAATGATTGACTACCATGTCCTAAACACTGTGCGCAATCTGCGGGGAGAAAACAAAGTAAGGGTTAGTACACCAAAATATACCCAATAGGTTCAACCGACTAGGTAAGAGAAATCGAACAGGTATGCAATAAAGGAAAATTCTATCACCTGCATTAAAAGGTTAGTACACAATATGATAAGTCATGAATAATTGCAAATATAGATGGTAAACTGATCAAATGATGCAATACAATCCTATGCATGAATGAAATGGCATAGCAAGCCATGCGTGAGGTGAAATCATGACCATCACGAGGCCGATGTACACATCTACCAAGCTGATGCAACAAGATAGAACCTGGGGTAATCACAGACCATGAACTTAGATATCTAAAGGTGTCATAGGCCATAACAACCTATCCTAATAAATATTGTAATATCTCAAATGATGCAATAAAATGAGATCTGTGCATAATAATACAATCCGTCATGTATAACTTGTATGTGTGCTGATGCAAACAGTGGTATATAATGTCTGCATATCAATGCAACCCAATTTGGAAGGACATCTATGCATACACGTGCACTCAGTCTAGTATAAGATATGTGCATACCAATGTAACTAATCTGGTAAGAGACATGTGCATACCAATGCAACTAATCCAGTAAGAGACATGTGCATACCATTGCAACTAATCTAGTAAGAGATATGTGCATACCAATGCAACTAATCTGATAAGAGACATATGCATACCAATGCATCTAATCTGTGTACGATAATATATGTACAATAGACATCACATTGAACGAGCTATACCATGAATATCAACTAGCATTACAAGGAAAACTTCATCATTTCATCACTAAATCACTAGTAGCCAGATGTCATTGAAACAAGCTCTACAAGTACCCAAATAGGATCATCACTCATAAACTTATCACGCTCATCATCAATTAGTCACAACATTAACAAAGAACTATCTAAGGTCACACATTATCATAATGATATCCCAATTATATCAACTCACATGATATTATCTCAATTAATCAATAGGATCGTCATTTACTCAATATTTGGCATAAGCAACATTATATTTCCATCAAATCCAATCATATCATGTTATCAGCTCATAGTTCAATATACATCTCATAATTATCACATAATCATGCTCAATAAATCAAATCCAATCCAAAAAAAGTTAGTTGAATCTACCTCGATACTGAAACTGCACTCGAACAAGCTTTCAATCGACTCAAGTCTCCAAATGATTCATTGATCAACCAACCACTGTAAAAAATGGATACTATGCAGCAAGATGTGTATTTTGATACCCATATTGACTTAATTTAGGTTCATGGGAAAAATGGTCAAAATAAGAGTTAAAATTTAAAGTTCCCGAATTTCAAAAGTAACTTTAAAATCAAGTTCTACACATAAAATAAAGTTCACTGGGCGAAAATTCCACTAAAATCAAGTTTAAATCAAAGGAGAAATCATTATTTAAAATTTGAAATTCATGGTCAAAAAATTTCCCAATTGAAATTACTTAGAATAGCGTTAGAAACACTTACCTAACAAAAATCTTCAAAAATCTTTCTTCAAAGTCACCTCAAAAAGCTTGAAAGTTCGAAAATCAATTAAAAATGGTATTTCCCAAGCTTAAAACTCTTTAGTTAAAAAACTTTTTCTACGCGAACATGATTAGGGATCTGCGATCGCGGTGTATACTGACAAAAGATATCTGCGATTGCAGTGACTAACCCGTGAACATGGAGAAGAAAATACAGCTGCACCAGAAACAGTGCACCAGCAGTATCACAGATTTAACCAAACTCAGAATAAACACTCAGAACTTATCCAAAATCAACATTTCACAAACTCTATATCCATCCATACTAGGAATAGCGATCCAGACTCAACAGAATCATCAGAAATAAGTTTTATGCCCTTTTTATCACATTTACTGATTCAAATTGATAAAACTAGTTTAAAACATCAAAATACTAAAACTTCCCTCGATAATTCCAAAAATTATTTTGAGACCATTTATAGCGTTAGTTTCACCATCCAAAACTAATAGAGTTGTCGAAATTTTGATCCAAGCTTTCGAACTCTGAATGTTGACCAAAGTCAGAATTTGGTTCCGAAAATGACTAAAATCATAACTTTGGAAGTAGAAACTACATTTGCAACTCTGAATTCAGTTTTGCAACTTCCTATAGTTTAGTTTTGACGTTCCGGAGCTAATGGAATCGACGCATCCTTGATCTGACCTTCGTAACTAGAATGGTAGAAAATCACACTTTTTCAACATGTTAAGTTTCCAAAAAGGCTAAAACTCATATTTTCCACTTTTAAGACTCAGGATTTTGGCTCCAACCAATTAAATAGTTCAAAATAGACCCAAAGTAACATAAAAGGGGTAAAATAGTAACTTTCATATATAAAGCCAAAAATGATTAACCAGGTCATTACATCATTCACCACTAAAAGTAATGTTTATCCTCAAACATAAATAACAAGATGTACCTAAAGCTTAAAAAAAGTTGGGATATTTGGCCGCCATGTCAGACTCTAACTCCCAAGTAGCCTCATCAACAAAACGGTGCCGCCACTAAAACTTCACAGAAGGTATGTATTTGGTCTTCAATTTCCAAACCTGCTATCCAATATAGCTATATGCTCCTCTTCGAAGGACAAATCTAGACCCAAGTCGACAAAGTCATAAGAAATCACATGGAACTCATTTGGAATATATTGGTGGAGTATAGAAACATGAAACACAAGATTAACAAAAGATAATCTCGGTGGTAAAGCTAACTCATAGACTACCTCGCCAACTCTCATCAACATCTCAAATGAGCCAATGAATCAAGGAATACGATTACCCCTCTTCCCAAATCTCATCACACCCTTCATGGGTGAGACTTTTAGCCAAACAGTGTCATCCATAGAGAACTCAAGAGGCCTCACCCAATTATTAGTCTAACTCTTCTAGCAACTCTGGGCTGTCAGAAGTCTACTCTAAATTAGCTAGACCTAGTCCATGTCATCCTAAAGCAAATCTACAACCAACACTTTGGAAGAACCTGAATAAAACTATCCGATTGGTGTTCTACACCTTCGGCCATACAAGGCCTCAAAAGATGGCATCTGGATGCTGAAATGGTAACTGTTGTTATATGTAAACTCTGCCAAAGGTAAGTGCTTGCCCCAACGAGCCCCAAAATTAATCACACAGGCATTAAGCATGTCCTCCAACAACTGAATGGTGTACTCTGACTGAACATCAGTCTAAGGGTGAAAAGCTAAACTCAAATCTACTCTAATACCCAAACCACGCTGTAGAGCATGAAAAAAGTGAGAAGTAAACACAGATCCTCAAGTTGATACTACAGACACTCACACCATGCAATATGAAAATGTCCTGGATATATAACCTAGCCTGCTGCTTTGCACTATATCTAGTCTTCACGGGTAAGAGGTGTGCTGACTTGGTAAGTCAATCTACAATCACCCAAACTAAATCAAACTTTCCCAAGGCCATGGGAAAACCTGTAACAAAATCCATAGTCACTCTCTCCCGCTTCTATTCGGGAATGGGCATCCTTTGCATTAATCCACAGGACTTTTTTAATGCTCATACTTCAATTGTAGGCAATTTAAACACTTTGCCATGAACTCGACTATGTCTCTCCTCATGCCAAACCACCAATAATGTTGTTTAAGACAATGATACATCTTAGCAATACTAGGATGGATGGAATATCTAGAATAATGGGCCTCCTCTAGTATCGATGTCACCCAATCTCCCACCTTGGGTACACAAGCTCTACTATTAACTCTCAAAACTCTGTCATAATCGATAATAGACACCTTGGCTTCGCCTCTCAACACCTTGTCCTGAATCAAACATAACCTAGGATCCTCAAATCGATGAACACATATCTAATCAAAGAAGGAAGATCTAGCCTCAAGAAAGGCCAAATTACTTTGAGGAGAAGAAATATCTAAACTAACAATCTTTCTAGCAAGTGACTGAACCTCCAAGGATAAGGACCTCTCCTCAGCCCTCAAGAATGCAAAACTGCCTTTACTAGTAGCCTTCCAACTCAAAGCATCTGCAACCACATTGGCCTTCCTAGTGTGATCTAAAATAGAGATATCATAGTCTTTAAGTAACTCCAACCACCTACATTGCCTCATGTTCAGATTAGGCTGAGAAAAGATATATTTGAGACTTTGGTGATTAGTAAAGACCTTACAATGAACCCCATACAGATAATGTCGCCACTACTTCAACAAACACAATCGCAGCTAATACCAAGTCATGAGTAGGGTAGTTTTTCTCATGCACCTTCAGCTTTCTAGAAGCATAAGTTATCAACTTCTCCCTTTCCATCAGTATACCAACAAGATCCACACCTGAAGCATCATAATATACCATAAAGGGAACTCTTTTCTTGGGTAAAGCAAGAATAGATGTTGAAGTTAACAAATCCTTGAGCTTTTAGAAGCTCACCTAACAATTATCTGACCATTAAAATGCCACAGTCTTTGGAGTCAATCTAGTCAATAGGGCTGCTATAGATGAGAAACCCTAAAAAATGCTGATACTACCTCGCAAAACTAAGAAAACTCTAAATCTCAATCACAAAAGTAGGCCTAGCACACTCACGAACAACTTCTACCTTGGTCGGATAGACTATAATACCCTGTTTTGACACAACATGGCCATGAAATGCAACAGACTCAAGCAAAAATTTGAACTTTGAGAACTTTGCCTACAACTTATCTTCCCTTAATCTCTAGAGTATGGTCCTCAACTGTTTAACATGATCTACCTTATTCTAGTAATAAACCAAGATCCACGAATACAATCTCAAAGATGTCTAAATAGGGCTTGAACACTCAATTCATCAACTTCATGATGGCAGCCAGAGCTTTAGTCAACCCGAATGATATAGCCATGAATTCATTATCCATAATGCGTCATGAAAGCTATCTTTGGGGTATCAAACTCCCGAACTCTCAAGTAAAGATAATCGGACCTCAAGTTAATCTTGGAGGACCAAGGCATCCTATAACTGGTAAAAATGATCATCAATGCGAAGCGAGGGATATTTGTTCTTGATGGTTAGTTTGTAAAGCTGATAGTAGTCAATACACAAACGCATAGTGCCATATTTCGTCTTTACAAATAATACAGGAGCACCCAAGAGAGATACATGCAAATGAGTAAAGCCTTTCTTCAAGAAGTCTTCTAATTGTTCCTTCAACTCCTTCAGTTCAACTTCGGCTATACGATAAGAAGAAACATATATGGGCTTAGTGCTAGGTTTTACATCAGTAGCAAAGTCAATATCACAATCTGGAGGAACAACGGAAAATTTGTCAGAAACAATATCAATAAACCCTCTAGTAATTCTGGTAGCTTCCAATAATGGGGCCTCCTGAGAAACAACCCGAACATGAGCTAACTATGCCAAACAGTCCTTCCCCATCGATCGACAAAACACATATAAAAAAACACCCTTAGCATAGCAACTAAGTGCTCTGGTCCACACAAACTGATGCAAATCAAGGCTAGATGAGGGCATAATCTTTGTATGGTAGTCAAGAATACCATGATAAGACAACAACCTGTCCATGCCCAAGATCACATCCAAATCTACCATATCCAACAATCTCAAATCTGCAACACTATCTCTCCCGGTATAAGTCATAGCACAACCCTAGTAAACCTGATTCACTGCTAAATATTCACCTACCGAGGTCGAAACACAAAGAGGCTCGGCTAGCAACTCACATATAATATCAATATTAGAAGCATAATAGGCCGAATGCATAAGAATAAGTAGAGCCTGGATCAAATATAACTAAAAACGAATAGTGGTATACTGGAACCATAACAGTGATAATTGCATTGGAGACCTCTAGCTTAGCTCTATCTATCACGACCCACGCCTAAGTCATAGACGTGATACGATGAATGGGGAACCTGAAGGAACCCCGAACAAGCCATTTAGTATATCAATCACACATCCTTGGTCATAGAAGCAAAATAACAATAATAAGAGATATAAATAAGGGAAACAAGACTAAGGGAAGTCTTCGATACTCATAAAACATTCAAGAGTCAAACTCATAACATAAATACATTAATTATCCAACAACACCTCTAACATGGAATGGAGCGAGGGTCAAGACACTCTTTGGGCTCACCCTCATAGTATCAAATGTTCAACATAAAGAAATAGCAAAATGGCAAAGTAGCGTAGATAGTGTCCTCGAACTTAAGGACTTACCAAAACTTATCTCCAAAGCACCGAACTAGCCACGTGGATGATGATCAAAAGGTGCTCCAATTCCTACTTGGTAACATGATGTAGGAATAGAATATGTGTTAGTACATTTAAATGTAGTAAGCATGTAGGATGCAATACAACAAAACATAAGCCAACATAGTCAAAATGCATAATCATAAGCAACGGATAATTATAATATCAATATGGCATGCATGATCAATACAAACAACAACAACAACAACATACCCAGTGAAATCCCACAAGTGGGGTCTGGGGAGGGTAGATTGTACGCAGACCTTA